>JAZGTI010011693.1:1199-16387 GCA_036877585.1 Botia kubotai | reverse complement strand
GAGTCGAAGCATATGCTTGAAGGCCAGCAACACAACCGATAAACACATACATACAGTACAGAAATAAACCAGAAGCCTTATGAGTGAGAAAACTACAGTAGAAGACTGCAGAACAATCAGGAACACATTGGATCCCTTGCCGTCTATACACTCAGAACTGAGTGTATTTTCACATACATTTCCCAGACAGCTTAAATTGGTCTGGTATTTGTTCTGTTTTTTTGACAACATAGTTGACAAAATAAATTAAACAAAATGTAGCTTATGAAAAGATCCATAACTCAAATACATACAGGCACCGTGAGACTGGTTTTCATCAAGCACAGATGTACATGTACAACAGCTATTCTGGTAACAGCATGTGTCAAGCACACACACGGATGCAGTTCTTCGTGGGGCGCAACACAGAAGCAGGTGCTGTAAAAGTTAGCGCTAAGCCTGCTCAGTCCATTCATCAGACATGTTATTCATGAGCTTGTCTGCACTCCACACGCTAAAGAGAAGAAACATGTCAGGCAACTGCCAAACACAGCGTTCACATGCGCTTCTGTATTGCAGTCCTTCTGTGATATTGCCCTATCAGTATTCATCCATCTTATTACAGCTGTTTCAGCACACAGCCACGCGAAAATGGCAATGGCCGTATTTTACAGGTAGATGTATTGATTGCAGAGAAATCTGTTTAACAGTTACAGAGTTAATATAACACGCCGTATAACATAAAAGGAACGACTTTTTGTGTATACATGCATTTTTTATGATCTTTTTATATTCTCTGGCATTGATAGAAGGGCAAGTCAGAAAATGAGAAAATAAAAAATTCCAAGAAACCCCCGCAGCTAATGTGTGAATATATAAGATGAATAAAAAATGACCAGGGACACTGATGAGTGGCTGTTCATTCATCATGATTCTCCATTAGCTACCTTTCAGGACAAAGAAAGAGTCACATTAGGACATGGTAACGGTGGGGAACTTCACGCGCATCATGATGTTGATTCACACAGTTCAACATTCTTGATGTCAGGCTCGTTGTCAAATTCGTGAAAATGTGTACTTAGATCCGTCAACGGAAACCGAGTAAGTGGCAGTGTCAGTCGACTTAGTGGCTTTCATTCTGTGTAAATGAAACGCTGCATCAGAGGGATGTTAAACTTTGCTGACGTTTGTGGATGTGCTCTGTAATAATTACATTTGAACATTACGCATTAGCATGATACATGTACTATATAAACGCATGTCCCCTTTAGATATTGAGTTTAAAATGCAAAATGGTGGTTGGTTGGTTTCTTAAAAATTTTAAGTGAAATAAAATGTGTTCAGCTTTTTCCTTGGCTGTTAAACGTATCTGAAAGCTCTGTTTGCAAGCACACACACATATTTTTGTGCTGTAGATGTGCCCTCTGTACGTTTTTTGCAGCATGGCAGTTATCGGTGGATGTAATATGTTCTGCATGTTTTTCCTCAATAAACATGTTGTTAAATAATTAATAGAAAATTCTGATTATGAATCTCTGTGGATCGATCCAGAATCGCTTGAGAAGAATCAAAATGCAAGAGTCAATTGATTTTTTTACCCTTAAAGCAAACTCATGAGACTTCAATCTCTGCCTAAATTTAAGCAGTGCTCACACACACAGCTAAAAGTTACTGATCCATCGAGCATTCAAAATTACATGTTAAATCAAGTTCACTAACATAACCTCACATCTAAGCAAGAGCACAGAGGAATTATGGATCCAAAGTTTGGATAAAATTAATGGAAAGGAAGATACAACATAAAAGGGCAAAGAGATAATCTGGGTTCAGGGAATGAGGGAGAAAGGCATATTTTTCCTTGCAAGGCGAGAAGATAAAGAGGGGGTGACAGACAATGGCATAGCTGATCAGAAACATTAGGCACGGACCAGGCCTGGGCAACCCGGCAGGTGGTCCGAGTCCGGAGCTCTTCGAAGGCTCTTCTTAATCCCCTTTCAGTAGAGCGTCTCTTCCTGCCCCTGACCCCACGCTGCGATGAAGTTATCACCCAATGCAGCCCGGCTCTCTGGCTTCATCAAAAACCACTACGGCTTTTATCGAACGCCCATTTATCTGCATGAAAGCCATGCAATTTGCCCAATAATATCTCCACTACATACAGCAAAAAAGAATGAAACTCTGACCCATTCAATCAAAGGGAAAATATCATTCAAAACTCTTTCTTTTTTTGAGCCTGAAGGAAGATTTTCCTAACAATATGTGGTATTGCTACGAATTCGGGCATGACGAGAAGAGTCCACAGAGGTCAATAGCTTAGGAAAACATGCCATTTAAACCACAGACTGACAAAAATAATACAGCAAATAATAGAATATAGAGTGTATTGTTTTAAACATAAGACAAACAGTTACAATGAGCTACTGGTGCAGGCAAGAATCCTGGAAACTGGGACGAACAAATGAAGGAAATGACGACAAGAGCCAAAATGGCGGCGGCAATGACGAGCAGGATTGTAGACTGTATTCTAGTTGTCCTACTTCACCGAGATGCAGTGACTGATGCTGATAAACTCATGAAGGCAGCTGAAGTGCCAGAGATTTCAAAGCCAGAGATGGGAGAAGTCATTGTGTGCTCACCCGCAGAGATATATGTGGAGCAACACAAAAAGTTTTTCTTTTTTTTGGGTGGAGTAGTTTTTTTTTATAACCCTTCCCCCTTTCCTCCCATGCTTTGGCGTGGTGTGAACAAAGACAGAGTGGATTTTAATATCATAGGAGTGCTGAGCCTTTGTGATTTCATAGATGAAATACTAGCCAATCGCGTCCTCATTGGTTCATCTAGGCAGCGCCTGTCGCTGATTGGGCGATGCCGATCAGCCTCGGAGGAATGGGGCTCAGAGAAAGTGTGTCTTGTACACATTGACACACAAACACAATATGCATTCACAAAGACGCTTGCCAGTTTTAGTCTTCGCATTACAAAGTGAAATCAAGTAGCGATTTTAATTGTTAATGGCCAAACGACTGCTGTGTCACAAACGGTTTGTGTTATGAACAGAATTAATAATATAAGAGCGTATGACACACATTTAGTGTATTTTGTTTCGTACATGTCTCTTATTCAGGAAAAAAATCTTGAAACCTTGAAGTGTTATTTCTGAACTTGAACTATTCTCAAGGTTAATCTTTGTAACGCTGTCTTTATATAGCAAAGGTGGCATAGAAACTGCGTCTTAAACGGCAAATACAACATAAAAAGCTGTTTAATGCTGCACGGTGGTGGCAAAAAATATTTTTTTACAGAAATTACTTATTGAATAAGTGATGTTGTTAAATTAATATTTAAAAAATGGATCATACATACATAGATCTATGCATACTACACCTTATATATTACACCATATAATATATGCTTTGTCTTTGTTTTTGGTTGCCCTGATGCTGTATTTTATTTCCGCAGAACCAAAGCAGCATCAGAGCCGCCTCTGAACCACAGGGGCTGAGGTGGGTTAAAGGTGACATGTTTTTGAGTACAGTCTTTATGTAGCACTGCATCTTAATACTGCATTTGAAACAGGCAATTAGCCACCTCAGAGCAGCCTCAACTGAGAAGGGTAAAAATGCTCCACCAGCCCTGGTCGAACCTAGGGAGTAACTAAATGTAATTTTAGACTGGGCCATCACTCACCTCACACGCAGGAAGTGACACATAGGGACACCATCTGGTCACTCAGATCTGCCTCAAGCGTAAACGAACTAATCCATGGATGAAGGTCAAGGGCCCACAGTCATCAGTGCATCAAGGCTGAGAAGATCAACAGACCAACCTGCAAAGAAAGAGATAGAAGAGAAAGAGAAGAGACATTTATTGCTTTGAAGACCTTGGAGAGCAAGAAAAGGAGGAAATGGATGTCATGTTTCACACTATGGGTTCACTGGGCATGTTCTTTAGGCACTAAAGGTCTATTCAGCTTATTAGAGAGAGAGCTAACAGAGAGACTCTGGGTGTAATTAATGTAGTTCTAACGAGACAGACTGTGATGGACACTTAAAGCGCAGACTAGCTAGTCCACGTCCCTCTCCTCGTCACCCGAGCATGGCAAAACTGCACCCGGCTCTCAAACAAACCTGACAAGCTCCTGACACAAACTCTGGACCTTTTTGGTGACTAGAAAGGCTGATGAATTAGACAGGAGCAGAGTAAACACGACGTTGAGAAGGCTTGATTATCATTCACAGGTTCACCTAATCGAGGCCTAATTGAGAGCTATTTGCTGAGTGACACAGTTCTGCATATCCTTTCTCATTTGCAGGAGAAAGTGAGTGTGTGTATACGACAGAAGGAGAAGTGAATGAGGAGCATTAGTTCCCTATGGAGATTGGGATCTGGACAATAGGAGGCTGAGAGCTAGCATGGGGGGTTTGGACGGACCTCCTGGCGAGCAGTAAAGCACAAACAACTTACTGTTTGAGAAGATAAGAGGGAGAACAACCCATCTCAGCAATCACTATCATCTACTCCAGACCTGCATGACACCATACAACACATACACCATAATACACTACACAGAGAGGCGAAACCTCAGCAAACATCAATCCAAGACAACTGCACCCACCTCACCTTAAAGTCTATAATAAACATTATAATTAGATATGAAATATCTATATCATAATAGATATTTTATCTCAAACTTTTGATCAGATGAACTGCATTCCAAGCCATTGTAAAACGTCTATAAATACACACCTGCAATCGTATATTCTACATTATACCTGCATTGTGACTTCATCCAGTTAGAATTGTAAACTATATATATAACAAACACATATTTGTACAGACATAACGAGTATACTGTACAAACTGTACATTCTGTCCCATGACCCTCACCTTACCCCTAAACCTAACCTCCAGAGAAGGCTGCATTTTTACATTTTCAAATAAGCATAATTTAATATGTTTAATAATCAATCTCCCTTGTGGGGACCTCTGCTCCTCCCCACAACGTAGATGTGTTTGACTTTTACTATCCTCCTGAGGGATATGTAGTCCTCACAATGGTAGAGACAAAGAACACAACCCACACACACACACACACACACACATAATAATTTGCGTATTTTATAAATGTTATAAATTTTAATTCTAAATAAGCATAAATGGTTGTATATATAACTTAAAAAACTGAAAAACACACCATGTCCTGCAATAGTTTCCATCAACATTACTGCTCAGTGTTCTTCAGTGTGAACATGCATGCATGGCTGCATGTGTGAGAGTGTGTTTACATGCTGCTCTCAGGAGGCCTCGTCTGATTATTCTCTTGGCAGTAATAAACCGTCATATTCTCCACCAAACCCATGTGGGACATGCATGTCCTCAAAGCGAGGGGCCTCTTACACTGCTCGAGCACTGAAGTCTGGCTCAAGACTGCTGCCTGCAATTGCCACCATAAACATGTGAATCACTCCATAAAATGAAAAATAGGATTTTCTGACCAACATGCTGACATGAGAACCTCCAGTGTTACAAACTGATAGAGACTGACGTACAGACAGACAGACGAGGCAGACAGACAGACAGACAGGCGAGGCAGACAGACAGTCAGACAGACAGTAATGGCTGAGATATTTTTTTGCCATCCTCACAAAGCACGGCAATTAATTTACAAGACAGTCCTAAAAGGCGACTTGTGACAGGTATTCCTGCTACGGACAGATTTATCCAAGTCCAAGGTCACTGATGCGTTTAAGAGTTATAAATTGTATATTGTAATCAGACCTATTAAGTTATTTGGATAACATCAAAATTGGGATAATTATTTAATTTACCTTTACAAAATGCGAAGTCACTTTTCCCCTAATTTGTACATGTACTTGAAGCGAGACAAATTTTTAATGTCACGTTTTATTTTCCTATATAATTTGCTAAAATCACCATTTCACTAGAACATAAAACTGAACCAAGGTCAGAAGGAAGTCATTTATGCTCATTTTACATATTTTTTTAACAGCAGAATGTTAGCATTATCCCCTCATAATAAACCACAAATGCCTCGCATTTGGAGCAGATGGAGGTCAAATTTGTTTTTCCAATGAATCCGCCCATTGAGGTCCAGAAAGTCTGCAGTACTCGAATGTGTCTCTCAGCTGATTACAGCTATTACTTATCAATGATGGCTTTTGTTTACAGTAAAAATACCGCAGCTACAGTCATGCAAGCATTTTTTGCTGCCAGAGACAAATGGAGCACAGAACCCTTTCACAGACTTCATGAGCGATCTCACGTCATCTCACGCAACGTTAAAGAAACTTCAGAGGGCATAAATAAGTCAAATATCTCGCTGCTTCAGAAGTTAATATAGTTTCTCCTCAACTATGTAGAACTAGTCAAGAACATGAAGCCTTGGATGAGAAACAGAGTGATGGTATGTGATTGATTATAATTGTGTTGACAGTCTTCTCTCATTCCTGGAATTGTTAGCAGATGAGTCTCCAAGATGAGACACTAATACTTGTCACTGCTTCAGGTGACCTTTGGACTCCAGATTGCAGCGCATCACCTTCATTTCTCTCTTGCAATGTCACATTCAACATTCCCAAACTTAAACTCGCAGCAAATGAAACAAACGTGAAACAATTCAACTCAAACAATTTCAAAAAGTAACGTTTACTATAAATTCACAAAAACTAAACAACTCAAATGTATTTATACAAATTTTATAAAACACATTAAAGGTATAATCTGTAATTCTCAGGTAGGTAATATAAAAAATATATTTTCCAAACCAAAACTTAGTGACAATTAATCTTTTTAGCACATTCCCATAGCCGCTTTAAAATAACTACACAGTGCTATTTAAGATACTTTTGAGAGAGTACGTCCCAAAAAAGACAATAATTCTTGTTTTGACATGCCTCTCTGGAATTTTTGATTATGATCTGTCAATCATGGCATTCAGCAGTAAAAAAAAATTCAGAACAGTGAACGTTGTCTTTTGAAATAGTTGAATGTACTCCCATTACTGTGGCTGCTTTCTTCTCACACACTGAAATAATTTAAACTCAAATTAATACTTCAGGTCTGTTTATTTATCACGGCTGTTGTTTATTTAGTATATAGCCATGTAATCTGGTTAATGTACAGTCAGCTAGTCATTATAGCAAGATAAACTCCGCAGGCTGATACCGGACTTGTTCAGTTTATTTTGCGATAATGACCGTCTGACTCTGTACATTATCATTTACCAGTTCACGAAACAGAGTTTTTTTTGTCTTAATAGTAGTGTGTCAGGCCGGGTTTTCGTTTGCTTGAATTGGCCGTTGAGTGTTAGTAGCCTACACGTTAACATTAGGTGAACAGAGAGCTTCTAATATTACAGTTCACCCACACTAGAACCATTACAGTTCGTGTATTTATTTTCCTTCTCTCTCTCTCATCCTTCCTTCCTTTCTTTCCTGTCTCCCTTTCCGGAAGTTGAACTTATAGTTCATTAATAGGGCATAAAAACAATTTCAATTACAATTATCCTCATTTTTGCGTGTTTACGGCCGAAATTCCAGGAGATGGTGACGGGATATGTTTTATGCATCTGGGTACCGTGAGCGAAACGATTCCAGGACGTTAACCGCGCCGGTCTGAGACGGGACTCACCGGAGGTTAATCATATGAGTTTCAGAGCATTAGAAAGGAGCAGAGAAAAATGTACTGAAATGACAATCTGCTTTTCTCAAGGTAGCTCTGGTGGGAGAAGCGCTGAAGGCTTGAATTTCCTTCAGGCTTCTTCTGTCTGCTTCATGCACCTGGAAGCAATCAGCAGTAACCTTATTACATAGAATAACAAGTACTATTTATACCGCTGATCGCACTTGCTTTATTTCTCTAATGGTTCCGAGATTCGGTTGCAAATTGCTTGTGTCACTTTCTCCCCCAACTCATAAGGAGGTGTTGCTGACCTGTCCAAACAAATAAGAGGTGAGAGACGAAAAAAACAGGAGGAAAAATGATAAAAGAGGGGGCAACTGCTGAGGAGCCCGAAAGAACCTTCCTCGCCGAGCGAGTGGAAAGAAGGTGAGCAGAGACGGCAAAAACTTTAGAATTACATAAAATCAGACTAGCACAAATGAGCTATGGCGGTTTGGCCCAGACGGCTCTATTTTTAAAACCAATTAAAAGGTACATTAACACCACAGGTCATGAGTACCATCTCTGTAGTTAAGGAAATGTTCTTGGCAGTGAGGTCTTATATCATATTAATGGAAATAATTTTATTTGTGTAATTTATTATTTATTTTACAATTAAATTAAAATCGAGCTTTTATTTTTAAAAGAAAGGCAACGCTGACTATATGCAAGACTTTCAAAGAACGTCTTGTATTTGTCTCAGAAATCCCCCTTCCATTTTTACGGCGTGCAGGTAGCGGTTTGAAAATGGACCGTCTTCATTCACAAATAAATGAATGCTGATGCAGCACCATAACTTCCCAGTTCCTTTGGGACTGTCTAGTCCACCAAGGCAAATTAGCTCACGTTCTCCCCTGAGAGAGCCTGGCCCATTTTACGACAATCACAACTGTAAAACACGAGCTCCGATTTACTTTTCAAAGGTTTTAAAGGTTGTTTCATGAAAACGTAACAATTTTCAGGCCTCCGTCGGTTGTTGTTGGTCGCTAGTGATACGTTCTCTAAAAAGGAGTCAAAGCGGATCAAAAACATTTCGATGCCAGACACTTGGTGACGGGACGTCAGACTCTCCACACAAAGAGAGTGAAGTGGAGGACTTTTTCTAAAGAGGTTGCAAGAAGGATTATGTTGTGATTTTAATTGAAAGGATTGTGAAATCGGCCCCATTCAGCTCATGGCGTCTCACAGCTGGGGCGCTGGGATGCAGGCCTACTTTAACGGCTGCTGAATACCACCCTCTCTACCCAGAATGCACCTCTGTAGCCTGATGTGGCATGCCAGCGCCTCATTGGCTTGTCTGATTTCAGTTAAAAACCCCTCCCTGGCAACCCATTTGGTAGCGTGGAGAGAAAAATAGCACCAGCAATCAGTTGGAGGAGCCAACCAATCACATTACTCGCACCAACATGGGCGCTATTACCCCCAATTTTACTATAGAGAGGCACATTTGAACAGACAAAAAGACATGAGGAAAGACATGTGAATAAAATAATATTTTACGAGCACAGTAGCCACATAAAGAGATATGAGTACAGGAAAAAACAGGTAGGCACAGAGAAACAGGATTAAAGGTTGTGCGTATAATGCAAACAAAACAAAACTGAGATGACAAAACAAAACTACATTTCCCGACTGAACGTTCAGCAGAATCCAGGAAAAAAGCACAACAAAATTAAACAGATAGATTCCAAATTTGACAACATGTCAAACAATGAGAATCTTCCCTACCTATTAGGGGAACACAAGAACAAATGTGCACCACGGTGTAGTGTTTACCTGTCACAGTGTACACAGAATACATGAGATGCTGAATATTCTGCTGGTCTCCATCTCTTTCATCTCAATTTACTACCTCAGTTTATAGATATCATACACATACATCATATCATATTTGTATGTATTATATAGTAACAGTGGGGGGGTGAACAAGAGAGAAAGTTTTATTTTTAAAAGCGAATTTAAATTTTAACATAAAAATATGCTTCTGCAAAACAATAGTTAAAATGAATACAACAGCAAGGCCAAAATTTCATTATCACTGCTGGGCTAAAGGTTTCATTGTAGTACGGATATTTCTAAATATTGCATTGCTTTATAAAACTTGCATTCAGAGAAAGAGAGAGAGAGAGGGAGAGAGAGATGCCTTCGACAGGCCCACAGGCATGAATGTCTTTTCGTTCAGATGGCCAATTATCACAAATGAGGCAACAATTAAATAATTAGCTAAAGCTCTATGTAACAGATTCTAGTCACAATTAAGACAAAGACGAAACTCAAAGCATGTTTAATTAAAAGTCACATGAACCTATCAGCACAACATAATTCACATTCAATTCTAAAGTCACTTCTTTTTTTTACCCTAAAGGAACAAACAAAGAGGCCACAAACAATTCATATTTTTAAAAATACAGTCAATGACCTCAGACATTAATCTTGTGATATTTCTAAACGGAACAGGGTTTAAACTATAAATAGAGCATAATGTAAACTATAACATTATTACACCTGCCAATTGTAATTAAACAGCAAACACACCAGCCATGAACATTTACAGGCCATGAAACTGTATGCTGTATATTTTGTATTGTAAAAAAATACATTTCTGTCACCATGACAACATGATTCCTCTCTTGTATGTATGTAACAAACAATGCAGGTCACTATGCCACAGTATTACACATTAACTTACATCATATTTTCATATTGGTGGTTTAATGTTAGGAATATACCGCACGTCCCCACACGTCTGAAGAAACAAGATCCAGAGGAAAAAGAGCTGTAAACATCCCAGATAAATGTTTCAACTGAGACAGAAGCCGTTAGAAGATGTGCAAGTTGAGACGGATGTTTAGATGTCTTTGATTTGAATCACACACATCAGTGCGGGTAAGACTTCATTCTTATATTTCAATATGAACCAAATATTATGTTGCGTTTTAGAATAAATGGAAATGTAACAATGTTACCAGCCTACAGTAACTTACTGGCTGGAACGTTTGAAAAACAGGAACAGTTAAACAAAACTATGACAGAATATATACTGCTGTAGAATGTTAAAGTTTAAAATAATATGCTTTTAAAAATAATAATTATAATAACAGTTTGTTGTGCAAAAGTTCAAAATTAAATCCTTATGCAGTTAGAAGGATTAAATAATAAATAAATAAATACAAACGGACTGTGTATCTTCAAACTGTGCAGGGAATCATCCAAACTGGTGCCACCAGGTAAGTGGAGCTTTACGATGTTAAAACAGCATGTGTGAGTGTGTGTCTGCGTCCTACACAGAAACATCTTGCTGCGACACAACAAATCTCCTTGGCTCAAGGATTTCACACCTAGGTGTAAATTGGAGCCTGTTTCGGCCAAGAGTAAACAGATTTTTTCGTGTCGGGACATGAGCACCATGCAAATCTGAATTCCATCTGTGTTAGTACAACGATGGCGCAAACCCCACAGCGAAATGTGCGGGAGATTTGCAACAAGCATATATTTGAAACATAGAATGTAAACAGCAGATCATATCTACTATAAAGTCTCAGTTCCCCCAGTCTCTGTCCTCGAAAAGAAGACAAGAGAAAAGCCCAGTGCGAGAGTGAGAGAGAATGATAGAGAGAGACAAGAGGGGTGGGGTGGAGGGCACATAGACTCCTGCTGTGAAGAGCCAACTGTGCCCTCTAATGGCTGTATATCAGCTGAGCAGAGACGGAAACATAATGCATATTTCAGCAAGCTGACTTCCAAGCTGTTCTTTTAGGCATTTTTTTCTGCTGTTGCCCTGCTTGAGCAGAATATCACATCTTAAGCTATGAGCACAGTTTTTTTCTCTCTATATATATAATTGTTGGTTGTCAGATTGCAGATCGGCTGGTCTAAGATCTCACATACTGTAAAAGCCAAGTCAGACTATGACATTAACAGACTTTGATGATAAACTGCTCGAAATTCATCTTAGAAGGACTTCAGTTATGATTCATAGTGTTGACTAGGCAATCAATTGCGTGTTCTCACATTCACACAAAACTAAGCTGGTACTGCACAATCCCAAGCAAGTCCTTTTGCTCATGTTTTGACTTAAAAAACAGTGTCGTGGCTGTGGTGAAAATCTGATTATATTGATTATATATATTGATATGATTGAAATCATATAGACGAGCTATTTATTTATTTATTTCAATGTCTCTTTGTCTTTATTTCTCCCTCACACACACACACACACACACACACACAAAGCATCAAATGCTGCGCTCCTATTGGTTCTTCTATCAACAGCTGCCATACTGCATGACTGTAATCCAAAATTACAGAAGATTCACCACAAAGGAAATTAATCGTCAGTCTGTGAGCAAATCATACTAAGCAATAAAAGACTGCAAGTTTTGCCCTGTGAAGAAATAAATCATTTTTATGATTTTGTCTCCGATGGCAAATTCACAGACAATATAATATAGTGTATCAAACTTTAACCTGATTTGAGTCACTGCATTAAAAGCACAAACCAAAATTTGTCTTGAAAAATAGTTGCAATGTGAAATATAGCTGGTGTCACATGTACCAATGAAAATAAATGCAACATGCATGTTGACTTTCAATATGTTTCAAATCATACGTAACTATGCAGATTAACCATGACTTGGTGAAAAAACGCCTTTTTTACGGTAGGTGTTAATTTCAAAGGTCATAGCGCTATAAGACACAGGTGTTGAGAATTCAAATAAGAGGGCTCAAAATTAAGATCAGGGTCTGTATAAAAGTTTCAAGGCAGTTGACAGAACTGCAACTATATTGTGTGTATAAGTAAAGTATAAGTATAAAGTAAATTTTTCCCTTATGCCATGCAACCATAACTATTTCGTTTTCTGTGTTGTACTGTGATGATGTTGGGAATTTTGCAAATGTAAAACCATAATACACAACATTTAAAAAATGAAATATAACTTATAATCTTTGTAGTGAAAGTAAAAATCTCAATCCAACTGGGCCAGCAGAAAAAAAAAATCACTATTGCTGAGCCCTTAGTACTCACATGGGCATTAAACAATATCAGCATGAACAGCACAATCAATAATAAATAAATCAATAAAAAATAATAAAGAAGCCAAACCCTTGACCTCTATTAGATGTGTTAATAAAAGTTAGCTACTCTTACCCTTGTGAAATCCCCTTTTGCTTCCATGACAACAGCATCGTCCTGCTGACAGCTGAAACACAATAAACACTACCAAAGATGCCTTTTACGAGCCAAAAACTCTAATAATCTGTACTTTAAAATAATTATGGCCGCTCCCTCAAACATATACGGGACATGTAAGGGTGATCTCTGCTCAGCTGAGAACAGCTGTCGTGTGAGGTGTACTGACGCGGGGCTGGTGGGATTGAGAGGGAAGCATCGGAGGGGTCAGCGCCTTTGTGCACATGTCAAACAGAGGGGGGCATCTCACCAACAACGCCCCACTTGCTGGGCTCTTGTTCGGGTTGCCCCATCAATGATTGCTTGGCGCAGCTAAAGATGTTTATGGAGTGTGGGGCATTAGCTTTGGTCTTCACCCCACCTAAGGTGAGAAAACAATGCCACTGTGTCCATACCGTGCACAATGCCGGCCTGACATCGGGCAGGAGAACCGCAGCGGTCGAGAGTGAGACAGTGGAACTCCAGCAGAAAATGAGAAAAGGATTCCACGCCGGGGGTGGAGAGATGGAAAAAAGGGGGGGGGGGGGAATGCGGGCATGCGGGAGGGAGGGAGTGAGAGGGTGTCACAAAGGAGCGGCACAGGGAATGCGCCAGCCTTGAAGACACCTGAGAGACAGCGGTAGAGTGGAACGCCACGGCTGACGTGTCAGAAGCAGCAAATGCGCTCTGACACAGGTCAATGCCTCCCCTGCCCCTCCTCTGCAGGTCAGAACCCCATCACCCTGGCAACCACTCAGACTGTGTATCTATGGCAGCGAGGGAACCAGCTCGCACTGATAGATTTCAGCACTCCTCAAGAACTTCAGCGTTCAAACCTGTATGACCCGAGTGCAAACAGACATGCTCACATGTTATCCAGCAGATAGTCAGACACACCTGTACACATAATGTACACACCTGTACTACGAGGGCGAATGAATGCACACTCAGATAAAGAGACACCAAAGGGGCTTTTGCACGTACACCAATTTCTTCTCTGTTGTGTTTTTTTGGTCACACTGTCCCGCGGAGACACATTGTTCTCAAGGACACTCAAAGAAAGGAAAAAACACATTGGTGACAAGACCTTCAAAAATGTCAGATTTTTTCTAAAACATTAAACTGTTACTCAGGAAAATGTATCTTTTAGTCCTTCTGTCTCATGTCTGAATTAAGCCCCACCCTGATATGGTACTTTCTGTCTGCGCTTGAAAACATCATAACACAAGACAGAGCAAGAACGAGCTCACTTCTCCATCACCCGCTTCTCTCTCTCTCTCTCTTACACACACACACACACACACACACACACAGTGCATACGACTTGCATATACACATACACTATGAAAACAACTGTTTTCATCCGCAGCAGTAAAATATTATACAGCTGAAATGTATCTTTAGTTTTGGTCCAGACAGGATAACTAAAATCATCAAATTCTGCAACGGAGAACTGAAATTAAATATCTAAAGGCAAAAGTGTGAGGTCACATCTGCTTGATGAACTATGATAATCTATATTTATATATAACTGTTATTTACATGCATACAAATTACATACAAATGCTGACAAATTCTTGCCATGTTCTAGAAAACAAGGTCAAAGTATTGTATTTAATTAACATATATATTATATTGTATTTAATTAACATAAATATTAACATATATATAAAGAGGGAGAGAGAGATATTGTAATTTCTATGAACACATTCCTTTAAAATAAATTCAAGATTAGAAAACAACACAGTACAACAGTCCAAATTAAAAAATTCTTTTAATGCATTCTTTGGAAGCGGTATGCCCTTGCTTAAAATATACTTTAAAATAAACACACAAACCAGGACACCTAAACATTTATGTTAAATTACACACAAAATTAATTGACATATTTACTTAAAGAAAGGCATTATGTACAGAAAAAAATGTTAACTTCATAAAATGTAAATTAAAAAAAAAGTAAAAAAAAAAAAAAAACTTATACTGTGTTGGAAAACCTGAGCCCTGTGTATAGCACTTATTCACTGTTGTCCCTTATTGTAATCGAAGTTGCTTCCTGTCCTCATTTGTAAGTCGCTTTGGATAAAAGCGTCAGCTAAATGACTAAATGTAAATGTAAATGTAAAAGATTAACTAAATAAATAAATAAACAGGTTAAATGTACAATCATTACATGACAATGAACAACATGCCACATAAAGTTTAACTTTTATTTACCCCTAATATCCACAGCCTATTGGTTATTTTTACAGGAGTAACATGATACATTTGTGCAGATCACAAAACAAACAATGTAACAATGCAGTGTCTTGATCTATTGTTTGTCCACTCCTAACATTCTTTAAATATATATATATATATA
>JAZGTI010011692.1:0-16388 GCA_036877585.1 Botia kubotai | reverse complement strand
AATGAATATTATTATTACTGTACATACTAGTGGTTTGGATTTATGCGCACCTGTTTTGAAAGGTTTGCCGGCACCCAATGAAAGATGGCCCTTACTTCATATCCTTTCAGGGGGCCACAGCTGGTCAGTAAACTTCTGCCCTTTCCACTCAGTTGTCGGTTTTGGTGAAATTACTAAAATGTGGTTGGTGAATGACTAGCAAGAGCCACATTTGGCCTAATCCAGAACATCCTCTGTGGTCCAGTCTGCCCTGACTTCCTCTCTGTGCTCGGAAGACCACAAGGAGCGGCATGAGTCATGCAAACAGTTGTTGTGATGTCATGAGCAGTTGAACAGCACCTGTCTCAGAACAAAGTCAGGGGCGGTTCGCTCTTGCTGCCTCATGGGCAAGATTTCATCAGCTGCGCGTTAGGTCACAGAGGGGCCTTTTCCAAAAACAGCTTTGGCAGCAGGAGACGAGCTTCCACTATTCCCTTTTTCATAACTGTGATTTATAATCGAACTGTGATGATTGAAATGTGGTGCGAGTTCCTGGTACAGATTGACTTTACATCCGACAATTAACATTACAAGCACTCAGTGAGTGGCTTGAAATAATGAGGTGACATTTTGGCTGAACAATTTTGTGCTAGCACTGTGGATTTAAAGAAAAGCTACATCCACAAAGGAATAAAAATGTTCAATTTCAATTTAACATACAAAACATGTTGGATTGTGTCTGTAAACACTGATCAACGCAATTCTGATTTATGAGGTTAAAGATGACAATTTTCCATGATGCGATGTCTCATCACATAATTGTTGCTATGGTGTTCAGGGTAGTTGCTAGGGTGTAGCTATGTGACTGTCAGTGTTACTTGGCTGGGTCATAAGAATATTCCGAAAGTCTTTATGATATTCTGGTCTTAGATGTGGTTTTAGTCCCTCTTCAGTGTAAACAATTTTGTACAGATATGCCTGTTTCATGGTCTGCAAATCTAATTGTAATTGCTTAGAAAAGTAGTAGCACACATCTCCACAAAAAGCTGTGCAATCTGAGGTATCATTCATGTTGGTAGCACATATGGTGGGAGGAATTAAGCACCAAATATTAACAGGGTTAGAGATTTGAACGGTCAACCCTAAATATGAGCAACAGAAAAGGTGATGTTTACATTAGCAAGCACTGCTAATTAGCATAAATTAGCCATTTCAAGACATTCATTTTTATTTTTATCAGTCTTCAAGTTCCCATTGAGTAAAACCCCAGACAATGAGAGCTGCATGTGTCTGGCCATTGTTCTTGTGATATTAAATCAAGAGTCATTTCAATATAATAGCTGCACTTTGTAATACCCACAGCAGTGGAATAACTCCAATTTAATCTGGCCTCCAATCAATATTATCTGTCGGCAAAGATTGATGATCATGAGGTAAGACTATTAACTGAAGGGAAAGTGTCCAAATCTGGATCCCACTGGCTGTTACATACTCACATAATAATGTGAAAAGGAATTATTTGTCAGCCAATTTTCAAATAGGTTGAAATAGCGGGACCGCACTTTGGAAATTAATGTGTGAATGACTTTTGCATTGATTTCTAGTGTGCGGGAAAATGGGAAACAAGCTTGAGGTGCACAGGACCCAGGTGATAGGCCTTCATTTACGTGTCATTCTGAAACGCAGAAAGCCTCATGCGTGCTGAAAGAAGCATATTGTGTGTCTAAAGCCCCTAGTGAGTAAAGGTCAGGCCGTTGACCCTTTTAAAAGTAGGCTGTCAGACTTTTAGTGCAGATTATTTCACTGCCCTCCATCAGGTTATTAACAGTCTTAATTGGCTGGTGATTTGCTGTTGCTGAGTTGACAAAAATCACTTTTTAATCTAATCAAAGCAATACACCTGATTGCTTTTTAATATCTCGATTGCATATTCAAATATTTAGTCAAAAACACAGAGTGCATTCAGACAGTCTGTTCCCAAAGGGACAGCTCAGAAAGTTAATGCAACATTGATGTGGGCTATGACAATATTTGTGAAACACTGGTTGTGGTTCCAAAGTTTCCATTAGGAGAAGAAAGTGGTTTATTTAAAAAATCTGACCCATATGCTCAGAAAAAAAACACCGGGGTGCTTATGTCTGGGAATTATAAAAATATAATTTAAAGAAGATTTAAAGAAGAAAAAATTGTAAAAAAAATAAAGTTTACAATGATGAAGAAACATTTAAAACACAGAAAACACAGATCAGGTCCCACTCACTCGAGTATGTGTTGCCATTAAAGCAAATTCCAAATACTAATAAATTATTTAATTTACATACGTTCAATCATTTACTTGATTTTTAACCAAAACACAGACACTAAACGTTGCTAAACAGAAGCATTTTTACTAGCGGTCTTGGACCCCAGTGTATATTTACTTAAACACATATATACTAACTCTAACCTTCTAAAATTAGCTTTCTGACTCCAAATAATTAGCCTCAGCCAGAAAAGCTTTAAGGTGTCATATTACACTTGGAAAGGTCAATGCATTTTACTCAGTGACATCAACTGTGCTGGGCTAAAACCAAGTTCTCATAAGTAACGCTAATCTAATCACACCCACAGTGAGTGTGTCACACATGTTGACTGGTATGTGTGATGTGCCCACCCTCATGCCCACAGCTGTCCAATGGAAAATGACACTTGCTGGCGTGAAGATGCGAGATTGCCAAGGATGACAGACCTCTGGCCCCTTTCTGAGCTCTCAGACATGCTGTGAAAATGATGATCGATTGCACATTGAAGGAACTCCAAGTGCAGTAAAACTTGCCCAAAGAGCACCACCTGCTGACAGCTTATCCAATTCATTCTCCTATTGAGCTGTCTGTATGCATGCTCGTACAAAAGAGAGAGAGAGAGAGAGAGAGAGAATGTAAAAGATAAATATACGCTTTCATTCGTGTTTGCCCTAACTTACTCCATGGAGGCCTCATGTAAACATTTACATTGTGGTTTTACACAGAGGGGTGCATTCATATAGTCGTGTATATATACATTTTATAGTTGTGTTTTTGAGAACCAATATGTAAATATACATGCTGTATACAGGGGAGAGCTGGGCTACTGGGCTAGTTGTCACATGGTGAAACTGTCACATGGGCTACAGCATATCTTTGTAACTATGATGTTTTCAGATCTAACTGCATACAGTAAAGGTTTATTTTCTCAGGTTGTTTTTTAAAAGTGGTTTCAAGCCCCCACTTTTAAAGTCTACAATTAAAATATTTTTGTAAATTATGTGCTACAAATTTCAACACTGTTTTGGTAATAGCTTGTGGGTAAACTAAGGTACCTAATAAAACCACACTGGCCAAATTAAGGCAAAGGTCAACTATATAATGAAGGCAGATTGAAGTAAACTGTGTTCCCAGGACAAGGACTTTTATTATTACTGTAAGCTTGGGGCAGAGTGCCACATTTTTATTGGGTTAAGTTGTTATGCGTTTATTTTTACATGCAATTTATTAAAATTTCCGCTACATAAAAGGTTTTATGTGCTAGTTTGATATGAATGATTGATATGAAAGTTGCCAACATTTTTGTTATCACAGTAATAGTTTGTGTTTTTAATAATTGTTTATGTCTTAAGTTAGCTTATAAAGTTATCTTATAATAAGCTGCGTAATGACAGGTCTTAATTGTGACAACTTACCCTGTGCAAGTTGCCTATAAGGTTTTTTAGTGATCTGTAGTTTTTTTGGGAACCAAGCTTTAAGCTATGTTCCTATACAAAAAATGAGAAATATTCACCAGAGTACAAAATATGACAACCAGCCCCAGTCTACCCCACACGACATACAAAAACACACATACTAGCAAACATTTAATAAATATTTAAAAACCTATAAAAAACACTTTTGGAACAGTGTCATTGAGAGCTCACAGCCTTTCAAACTATTTGTCTAAACCCTCCACACCATCAGAGTATGAGTGCTCTTCATGTGCTCTTTGCTTGTTAGTGGCTGCCTGATTTCAACCGCTTTTTCCCACTTTTCCGAGTCCTACAGATGCTAAAGTAGAGAAGAACATGAAAGCTTAAGGGCAAAAAAAACACCTCTCATATGACTTCCTCTAGCCACTTATAATAACGAGCTGTTTATGGTCAGACGAAGCGTGCTCAAGAAGGTCTGCTCTGTGAAACTAGAAGCTCTCAAGGAAACGCAGTTGAGAAGAAGACATTAGCTTTAAATTCAACTGACTGCTTAGAGTGTTTAAACAGACTTTAAACAGACTTCTAAAAGAGCATGCAGATTTGTTGCAATGCACAATGTTCTCGCGTATGCACTCGAGCTGTGATGAGCTCAGGACGAGTCTCTTAGTAAATCTCATGGGGGGCCAAAAATTACATATTTCCAAGATAAGGCTTCTGGGTCAAGATCAAAGTCAAGGTTCTGTCAAGTCTCATCACGCTCAGACGGGCAAAGCAGCCTTAATTGTCGATACAGCATGAGGGTATTGACACCTGTGACTCCCCTGCTGGAGGGTTCAGTCACCTCTTCTCTTACCTTGTCATTTAGGACAGCAGCTATTTTTGAAAGCGGCCTGGCATGCCAATATTAAAAAGGTTGCAATTTATGAAAGGCCAGGGTCAGAAAAGGACTGATCAATGTTCTGTATTCACTTCATATCCAGAGATATCCCTCCTGCCGATAGTGTTCTTTTTGGCCCGCCACTGATCTTACAGACGAATCGATACGCACAGTGGTGGCCCGATGCAGTGAAGAATACCTTGTTTGGTGTGGAGATAAGAGCTTGCGCTTCACAATGCAGCACAAAAGTTTACAAAACAAGTTTCATTTATAGAAAAGTATGGAAACATGCAAGCTGTGTATGGCTGTTTTTTCAGCTAATTCAATATTTGTCATTTAAAAATGAATTATAAATTTTCTAAATTTTTCATTTTTATTCAACATTTGTGAAAGAGTAAAACTCAACAGTAAACGGTTTCTGGTGGTTAAAATGAAAACTGTTTATCTATAAATAATAAATGTACAGTATGCAAGCACAATGTCTTCTAATCAAACGGGAGCATCCGTGACAATATACTCTAGTTACAGTACCAGCTGCAATCCATTAAATTTAACATTAAAGCATGTAGTTTGTGAAAGGAAATGGAAGACCTACATCAGAATATATACCTCAATGTCTGAGAAACAAACAACACCACCCCTCATATTCTCCATGGGCTCAAGAGTAGATAAATAATATCACAAACATGCTGTCTTTTGCATTATAGATGTTTCTCAGCTTGACCTGGAAAAACAAATGCAAAAAGGCTGTTTGCGGTTTCTTTTGGCATGTTATAGAATTTTTGGCCCATACCGCCTGATGCTAAGAGTCGGCCCCCCAGCACAAAGGAGATGTAGTTATTATTGCTGTCTTTATCAGACACAGGCCCAACCATGACAGCAACACCAAAATAATCTTTATTGAAAATGCCGATGAAGCACTCCAGGGCCTGATGAATAAATAACCCACATTTTTAATGCAGCAAACCACGGTGTTGTATATGTTGAGGCAGCGGAGGAAAGAAAATAAATACATTAAGGTAACGCTGAGAGACATACTCCTTATGCATTTCCCCTCACTCTAACGCTGAAGGACAAATGCCATTCGTGTGAAGAGTGTATATCTTGAGGCAAAGGTATATAGGTTATATATGTGATGATTGTCTCCGCAGCACTCAGCACCTCTCTGATATACGTAGATCAAAAGCGTCTGTCATATTATTGCTAGTTCAGTGAAATCAAATGTGTGTCATACAGGGAACAGAATTATTTTTAAAATATAGGTCACTGCCTGTTACAGTAATATTTAACAGTAAGGTACTATTTGGTACAGTACCAATTCAAATAATTTTAATAACTTTGCATTAGGGGTTTAACAAGGCCCTGGATATTGGGCTATAGCTCTGAATGTTTTGCTATTCATAGGCCTATATCAAAATAATACAAATAACGTCCTTACAAATGCAGGTATTTTCCATATAGTGTATATTTAGAAAATTATGATTAACAGTTGAAGACAATTATATAAATAACTTCAATAACAACTTTCTAACAACAATCCATTTGTTGTTAGGAAGTATCAGATTCATTGATAGATCACCATTACTACTAACTACTACCATTACATATACCATTAGTACTAACTACTACCATTACATACACATACATCATTACTACTAACCTAGTTAGTTGTGTATAACCAAGAATAGCAGTGTACAGTACTCCTGTAATGTCTAAAATGGACCACAAGCTCATCTTCCTATGTCAGTATAATCTACTCGCGTCCCTGCTTTAGTTTGAATTTTCCATCAAATATTTGGAATACAAGCCAATTTTAACCAACAGTCCATATGTGATGTAGGCCTATATGAGTCTGAAAACATCACACACTGAATATTGTTGATGTATAAACCTGGGATTTGATGCTAAACCTTGGCCAATATTTGTTGGATTTAATTGCAGTGGGGTATGAAGCACCCGCTTCAAGCCGACAATTGATAGTAGCCATTAGCAAATGATTAGGTCGACAGTGATAAACTATATTTCATYGATTTGTCCCAACTACATTTCCGACTTCTGCTAAAGGGAAGGAATAAATTCAGCCGGCATCTGTAATGCATGACTTTATATTCATAATTTCCACAAGAGGAGCCTCGGGCTCTCCAGCTCTCTGTCACGACTGGAAAGAGTTGGCAGCTTGTCAATGTTTTACATTCTCATGCACAAATGGTTTGTGCCAAATCTTAAATGACTGTTTTTCATTCAAATAAGGGTTTTAGGATTTGAAATAAGGGAGTAAGCGAAAGAGAGAGAGAGAGAGAGAGAGAGAGAGAGAGAGAGAGTGTGAGTAATTGTACTTTAGTCATAGGTGCCAAGGCAGGGATGAGGTAAATAGTTTCTACGTCTTTTCAACAGCATAATAAAACAAATTCATCTTATACAACAGTGCCATTGTGCATGGTAATCTAAAAATCTTCATTAACCTTTAACTTCATATATGCAGCCACGCATTTAGATTAAATGAAAACTAAATTAAAACTACACAATTCTCCAAGCCTTTCCAAAACTCCAAGCTTTGGTAAACACTTCAATAAACCAAGAGAAGTAAAAAAAATACTTCAGAAAGCAGTTCATGGTGTCACATTTGTGTTTAATTTGTGTTTACGTGGGACTGGTAAAGTGTGAATAGTGCACACTACACACAACATATAGGAACCTTGTGAACAAGCCGATAGGACCTCTCAGGTCAGGATCTCCAGCCTAATTTTGAAGCTAGCAGTGTTGCACTTCGACCTTTGGCATTCCTGTCAAACAGCCTGAGCTTTTCTGCAATGATTGACTTTGCAGTACTCCAACTGGACAAACGGTGGTCTGTTGGTGTAAAATGAGAAATGTGTAACAAAAACAAAGAGGGCAGAAATCATAAAGTCAAAGTCATTTTCAGGAAACTTTAAATAGTGTACTTGGATTTGAAAGACTCTGAAATATGTTTTTGTTTTTATGCTATGGCATTTTCCTTTCCTTTCCAAGCTTTCTGATATGGGCAATGAAAGTTCTCACTGAATGTCAAAGAAGTTGTCTGCACCTCTGTGCAGTCTTACGCAACAGCATAATCAAAATTCCATATATATTCTGTGAAAAAAATACAAACTGACAACCCTTCCAAGTTCAACATGCAACAAGAACAATACGCTGGCTGCATTGTGTACAACTGCATCAAGGTGACAGTCTGCATACCATGGCTTTACCAAAATGTGAGTTTTTACCCACATTTACCCAATAATGCATAAGGGCCTTAATTATGAGTTTTACATTGTAACAGTAAACAAAAAAGTAAATATATGTCATTCATAATTTGATGTCAACTGGAATTTACATGGGCTCTGTTTCAAATCAGAAAGCTGCCTTTGTAGGTGCATGCTAAAGGTGTTGCAAAAGAAGGAAACTCCTAAAGAAATCTGTTTTTTGCCAAATTCTAATGGCAGGTATACTTTGCAGGGACACAATACCACAATGCATTGCATGCAGCTCAGTGAACAATACACTGTAGATGGCAGACATAGTAAAACAAAAATCCATTATGTCAAAATGATGTTTCTGTAACTCAACTGGTTGGCCAAGCCCTTAAATCTAAAATATACTGTATAATTTATCTTGAAGTTATGAGCTTTGAAGTAAAAATAAGTTTGATTTAATATTTGTGTGTATGGATTAAAAATCAACTTAATCCAGTCTATGGAGGTTAAATGGTCTTCAAGACTGGTCAAGCTGGTAAAGCAGGTCTGTTTAGAGGGGCTTTAAACATTTTAATAAATTTTGGAACAAAGTCAGCCTATAGAGTTAGGGTTCTTCACACAATCCAATATAAAAAGATTCATAAAACTCAATGTATCCCAGAATTGAATTCCCAGCACTTCTTATATTACAACAAATAAAGAAAACCACAGCATTTATTGCATTGTCAAAAACTGTAATAATACTGAGACCTGAAGATGAGATTCAGAAGCCCAATGGACACCAAACATGACCATATACTGCAGAATAGTCTACAAAACACCTGAATTATTCACACGTACTGACATCAATTAATCATATCACAAAGACTTAAAAAGGTAAATAAAACAAAGATTAAAAAATCATTACAAGCTTAAGTTTAATTCTAACATAAACATGTACATGGAGAGTGGAGTATACAGGCAAGTAGTTTCTAGTCGTATAGTTAAAATGAAAGGAGATATTATAAAACTAAATAAGTGAAGTGCAGAAGTAAAATATAAGGGTTTACCAAAGGCTCTGTTTAAAAGTGCATCTATCGCTTCACCATAGGCCAGCAATAGTGATGAAATCGAAATCTCATAGCACAAATTGCCATCTCAGATATAACTAAACTGACCCTGGACATAAGTGTTTAATATGTATTTCAATAGTTACAGATCTTTTAGAATTCTATTTTACTTGTTTTGGGGCTTTGAAAGTTCTGCATTGGGAGATTTTGCTGTCCGCATTTCACCCTTGCTTATTTCCCAATAGGCTTCTTTTTATATTTTACATTTTATTGAAATATATTAAGAATTATGTATTTCTTCAGTTTTTTGACCCAACTCAAATGCTGAGTCTGAACTTTTCTCAGATGGAAAAGTATAACACAATATAACAAGACATCCATTTTTATTTGGGGTCACTTCCTTTACGGAAGTCCGGACAGTGTGAAGTTTAGGAGGGATGCTTGGAAAAATGGCTAAAAGCCAGTTGGCAGGCAGAAGTTCTCACCACACTGTGTGATTTATGTTGACAAACAGTGCAGGATATTGTTACCATACAAACAAAAGTGAAAAAGCTCCACTATTGCAATCAGACGTCCTAGCACCCTATCTATAAGACAAAGAAGGTAGAATTACCCAACATTATCCATTATAAAATAACCTTTAGGAAGGACCTCATCTAATATACTCTTTCTTAGAGAAAAAAGTGCAGAGTTGCTGATGCACAGAAAACAGGAAGTTGGGGAGAGATGGACCAATCTGTCACCTCATTATTTTTCAGACTGGGAAAGGAATGTTAGGAGAGAATAGTTGTTCTATTCACCACAGTGACAGGAAGGGGCAACCAAACCAAGTCTAAACCGCAGCTCCTGTTTGTGTGTGTTTATGTGTGTGTTATCAGCAAGGTTTATGTTGATCGGTAAGGGGACTTCTCTGCATGTGGGGGATGGGGGAAGGAGGGGTTGAGATGCCTGCAGGATGTGGTGAGTGGAGAAGTCCCACTGAGCACAGAGATAGCAGCTGTCAATCAATGGCTCATTAGACTCAGGGAAGACAGCAGAGGGGCACACATAACAAATAGAAGCAGAACAGGCCACTGCCAAAGCTGGCCTGAGTGATGTGTCTGTGAATCGACATGACACCCATTCACCAAACATAGTTCACTTTACCCCAAGCACAGACCACCAAAATTCATGTGCATTTTCCTGCATTTCATTTAAACAAAGATCATGAGAACATCAGCTCTCATGGTTGAAGTCAGATGTGCTTAGGAAAAGGTTTATTATATGTGAGACTATTTTTGTTAAAATCTGTTAATATAGTTACTGTGATTCAGTGTTATTCTATACAGTTTGTAAATGCATGTTATGGCAAAGCTAAAGTTTTATCCTTATAATCTCTGATTAAAATGTAATAACCTGCCCTGTCTCTAAAATAACTTTCTGCTGATGTCACCAGTCTCTCTTACTGTTTAACCCCATCCCATTTCAGTTGTTCATTTCACTCTGAAATATGTGACATTTACTGAAGTTAAAAGCACTGGGAAGATAACAATCATGTTTACAATCAATACAATAATCAACATTCAGACAGGGCAAGCGATACATTTTTTGTTATGCTGGTTTAAAGCCTGTTAAAACCCTAATAGTAAAGTAAAGCAGTCTAAATATATTTATAAATTTTTAAATATCATCTGTGGAATGCACAGGAGAATAAACTATTCATCCAATCTTTGCATTCAGTCCAAAACGTGACTTTGAAGAGCACTCTGAAGAGAGGGCAGGATCTTATGCTTTCAAAGCTAGCTTGCTATTGCTAACATCTTCAAAATTTCCTGCCCTACCTGTAAACGTCTAAAAATATGACTTTTGTGTCATTTAACAAGAGGAATGATCCTAAATAGACGATGAAAACATAAATGGACATGCATATCTATGGAAATGGGTCCACTTGAGCACTAGCTGGCACACTGTGTAGGTTATTTAAAAAGAACAACAGCACCTTTTTCATACTGTCTGACTGTAATCAGGACCAATTCATGCATGGAAAAAATGTATTCCCACCTGTCTGTGAAGAGTAATGTGCATTTAAGCAGGGTCTTCTTTAGCCGTGACTCACAACACACTAACCCATGGCCAATCGACTGCCACTTAACCTGCCCACTTGTTGCTTGCGTTCATTAAGAGGTTACTGTTTATCATACATAATTCACTGCTCAGTGAAAGGGTTTTATTAATTCGTCATGGCTGTATATGCATTATTCAATTTGGAATTATGCTTTTGTAAGAGGGATATATAAAGCTATAAGGGCTTGGTAAGGCAATGGTATTTCCACTATACATGACTGGTTCCTTAATCACAGCCATGATGAGTGGCTAGTTGTTGTAATATGAAGCATAAACAAATGCTTATGCTAATCTCAAGGCAGCACTTTCACACCCGGAGACCTCTGACTTTCATTTAATTATTTACCTCCGTATTTATGCATTCATTAATTTGGGGCCAATTCCGTACGCCTGCTTACCGGCGTCTTACGAGCGCGAGGTGCAATTATGAAATCTTTACAGTGTAATTGAAACCAGCTGTTTTCACAAGTAATTATGTCACAATATAGAATGTGTCGTACTTGGTGTAGTGATGTTTTATGCTAAACTTATTAAGATGTTTTAAAAACACGTTAGTGAGGTTAGTATCAGAGGTTCAAAATATGCTGTTGACTTGCATAACAACTCACTAGTAGGGGTATATGGTAAAAAAAGGTTGTGCCCCCTGGTTAATCATTTTCGTGGTGGATCTCAAAGTTTATTTATTGATTTTATTATTTGCATGTTACATTTGTATGCATGTTATATTGTTAATGAAGTTCCATAAGTTATATAAAGATGAACAACATTTCTCTGAAGGATGCAAGCCTCCTATATTATTCCACATAGCTACTGTTTGGGCTTCCTGCATGTAGTAGGGAGAAAAATGCTGAAATTCACACAGTCTGGGAAAACTATTGTATTATTGAAGAAGGAACTTAACCAGAAATCTATGCTGTGTGTGCTGTCTGATTTTCTTGACAGTCGTGACAAATTACAGTGCCCTGGAGAGACAATGAGAATTCTTCCTAAAGCTGGAGTACATTAGAGAGACTCATAAACTGTAATATATTTTTCTCTTGCATTGTGACTCTGAGGAATTCCTCACAAGATATAAAAAAGAAGCTGAGGATGATGATGGTGGTTGCAAATGAGAGTCGAAACAATGTCTATTTGAGATGTTGATGTGTCACAAACGGTGATGTGGAGCAGTGGAATCTTCTCATCTCAAGTTCTTTATGAACCAAAGCATGGGGCCTGCATCAAAGAGGAATCTCATAAATGTTGCAATATTCTCTCTCAAATCAGTGAAAACACATCCATTAGGAATGACCTTTGTAAAATCCAGCTTCGCCAAGTGCCAGACTTTTATCATCCTTATAAAAGTCAGTGATGGTCTGCAGACCATCGCCAGACCCAAGCCTGAGTGAAATAATTGAGTCAAGCCTTTTATCACACCCCTTTGTGAAAAACAGACACAGAAGAACTGAGATGACTTAGTTTGGAAATGGAATATTTTGTCCATCAAAAGTAAAGCTATGTCTGTACATGACTTACATTTGTGATCATCTCAGTTTGCTTCTGGCTGCTGACAGTTCCTCTCTGACTTCATTAAGTCTCATTGGAAGCCCTGAAAGGATGCTTTTGGCCCTTTGAGTGCAAGTTAAAATTAGGCCCCTTGGTATTCCACATCTTCTGTGTCTTTTCTTTTTCATGAAATAGTATAAAATCATCATTTTGCTCTTTGACACACACTTGACATTAGACATTAAGCAGTGACCCAGCATTCAATTGTCAAAAAATCTAAAAAATGGTCAACCCCTCACACAAAATGTCAACAAAACAAACTTACATTTAAAATCATTCAAACGTATCTATATTACCACGAACATGGTCCAACAAAATGAAAAAATCCATGCCAAAAAAATTATAAATGACGCATTAACACATTTTTCCACCCTAATACATGAAAAAAACACCGGGCTAAATGTCATGCAACAAGATAATGACTTGCACATAATTCAGATTTTTTTTTTAACCAGCTGTGACTGTGACAAGAAACAAGCGGTTAAAAAACAACATATGGTTTATCGCATAGTTTTTACTTCTGCGAAGTAGTGCTGGGTAGCTCCGCCTACTGTAAATCTTATTGGACAGTCAAATGTTGATAGGGATTAGCTATACATACCTCGCACGACTATGGTTAGTTGCATTTTGTTGCACTAATATTTCATTTATATTTTGTTCCTTTTAGAAAAGATCTGCAGCCAATCACTTGCTTACAACCCACCGGCTGAGAACCATAGCATTAACCTCTTGAACATCCCTCCTCTGACCCAAACCCTTAACCATTTACACTGATTAAAATCATGATCATTTCGTGATAGTGTCTGAGCCATTAAACACATGATCTTTATTAGAAGCTGACTAGTGGTCATCACTGAATTGGAATGTTCTCTAAACAGATCCAGTCCAGGGTGACAACGGCTCAATTCCTTTAACTCAAAGTAATTGCCATGTGTTTAATTTCAGGCTCCCGGACACCAAACCACTAACACTCGGTGTATTAAGCACAGAACCTATCTGTGTTTTCGTTTTATTGTTTTTCATTTCGTCTTTGTCTGTCTTTTCGTTTGCACAACCATACTTGCCACTGTTTATTGTGATAAGTCCTGCTAATGAACAAATGGCCTGTCACCTAAAGCACTTACAGCATAGTGTTAAACTCTGGTTATAAAAACCTCTTCCAGCTCTATTGATTTATTGCCAGGGTGTGATTGTACCCTAGGGGTAGAAGGCCCGCATGGGCCGACATAGCCCTCACTGTTTTAGAGTCCATACACCAAACAAATAAATCTTGCACTCATTAATTCACTCCCACTCTCCTCTACCCACTGATAATGGTACAGGAAAAAATTAGGAGCAGATTCATACTGGACTCCTGTAGTTTGATGCATTGTGTTTTACATTGCCCTCTCACATTAGATTATCCAGAGCAGACAACTTCCCCTTCTCTCCAAAGATTTCATTAGTGCTCCGGCGAACACATAAGGAAGCGATTTGGACCGGGCTCAGACTGTTTCTCAAGCGAGCGACGGTCATTATTTTTGAAATCCTGCTAGGCGCTTTTACGAGGGCCCCTGCGGTGCTAACTGGAAGCGTCCTCAGTGTTTAGGAAGAGATTACACCCCGTTGTCAACTGAATTCAGAGGAGTGGGACATCCACATCCAGCAGTCAGCTGACTTTTTATGAGGGGCGAGACATGATAAACGTTGATAAGACAGGACGGTTCGTACCACCGAGAGCGTCGCCTTGAGAGATTGAGACCGTGAGCTCACTGGACATTACGGTTCTGCTGCAAATCGGTCAAACTTCCACATAAAATTGATTCTTTAGGTAATGACTAACCTCAGAGTCAGACAATTACATCCTGTCTGTTCTGCTCTGGAGAGTAAAATCACATTTGCACTGGTGCAACATACTGTAGGTTTTACACTTTAACTCAAGCAACAGCAAGGCAATTAATTCTTCCTAATGATGTCACTTAAGGGACGCAAAAACTTCGTACTAAACCAGGCCAGTTACTTTTTGTAAGGTGATTAAATGAGGTTTCTTTGAAGTTCTACCTCAGTGTGGGTCAGAGGTTTGTGTTATATTACAAATTTTGTCCATTCCGAGTAAAGCGCTGGTCCAGATGAGGTGTGACTGGAATTGTGCATTCCTCACCATTCTGCACATATTCCAGCATCGCCTCATTCTCAGAAAATTATGTTATCTTCTGAGGACCTGATACAACCAGCCACACAAGGTTTCTCAGATACAGGGATGAGCCAGAAGGCAAAGCCCCTGTGATGTCGGAATGGTTTTGAAGTTCAGATGTCCTCATGCCAATAGGACTTCATCAAGAACGAGCTCTTTGGCTACTGGTCTTAGCATGTCTTTAGTGGTTACTTTGAAGTTTTCTATTCTGTCAGGCCAAGAGACGGATTCAGTCAACTTCAAATGTCCACGATTCTTCCTGTTGCTGCTGCCAAGCATTAGAACTTTACCAGAAACCAGTATATCTGCAATGAACATGCACTGGGATTGACTATTACATTCACAACCACAACATCATCCTTAGTAAGTCAATTTCATTATACAGAGATTTGGGTTAAAATAGTCAAACAAAGTTCATAAAATGATCCTAAAAGCCCTATAGAAACATTTATTTATTTTTTTTCAATGTACCATCATTCCAATGTGGATCTGGACCTTAAATACTGTGATATTGTACATCTCAGACTCTCATTATTTTCATCATATTCCGGGTAATGGCTTATTCAATCTATCACCATTATCCATTCGTTGTATTCCTGCCAACCCAACAGTTTATCTCATAATGTTACATTATGTACCATTCATTTAAACTAATTGCAGATTCAGAACATCTAACATTTTGTCATTCCCTTTCCAAGTACAAATGTATTTCAAATGCTATGGCTCCATTAAAAAGCAGTTTTGTCTTTATAGGCATCCATGTTGTATTATAATGAAAAATGCTTTTCTGTTTCAGCATTAAATCTAAATTCTACACTAAACTCATCTAATTATAGTATTATACCTAAAAAATGTGAAGTTGGTCATTTTGGCCATAATTAAACATCTTCATGTTCTTCCTAGATGGGATATTAGTGACTGATACCCTCTTTAATATACTAATAAAAATACTAAATTTCCTGTGAAATGACCTTTTAAGGATATTTTCTAGCTGACCTGATTCTGAATTACCTTTGCTGGTGTAACCTAATAAATTTAGGTTGATTTAGTGATGGTAAATATCTTTGAACAGAACATTAATTTGAATGTTCAACTGAAGCAGTCGAGTCTTTATATTTGAATATTCTTTACAGTAAAGTCAAAGGAAAAATAACTGACCTTTTATACACTACAACATGCTGTATATCTGCTGAATAAATACACACAACATCATATTAGAATAACCGCTACTGACAAAAGCAAAAATTGGTGCTAAAAGTGTTTTCCTGATTTAACTTTTTCTATAGAAACATTTTCAAACCGTATATTTGCTTTTAAATGACCATATGTTCTTTTTATGACACTAAAATAAACTGCCATTCAGAATTTGCACAAGGCGGGTTTTAAAGCTACAAAGCGATGTTAGACAGACAAACAAAAGAAACTCTTTATATTCATAGCAGTCTTCTGGTCCGTCTCTCCTTTCTAAAGGGTACAGACGTGACAGAAAGCACATTGTACCTGTCACAGCATATGCTGAACTCCCCGAGCTCGGCCTGAGAGTCATGTGACATCTCTCCTGTCTCACCATCCTGACACATCAGGCCGTGGAGATGAAAGAGTGACAGTGAACTTGACACACCATGTACATCTGCTGGGGGCAAATCACTACACTGCCAAGATCCGTCTTCCTTCAGTTCTGTGCCAGAGGTCTCTAACCTGTAGCAGAACACTAATCTCACTGGGTCTCATTTACTAACCACTTGTGTTC
>JAZGTI010011691.1:0-16389 GCA_036877585.1 Botia kubotai | reverse complement strand
GTATATGAGGACAACAGTTAGACAGCAGGTTAAAAGGGTTTTAATGGGAAGCCCATATTCCCAACCCACCTAGCCTCTGTTTTAAACAGCACACACAGGTCTGCACACACACATAACTGCTGCACGAAGCAAACCAAACCAAATACATAATGATTATGACATAAAGAAAAACTCTAAACAAATTAAATGTGAAATAGATAATTTATACTCTACAAATTTAAACTTTTAAAATTTTCAAACAGTGGTTTAAAAACATGAGTCATACAATTAATTTCAATGTAAAACATATTAAAGAGGAAGATATTGCTGAATGCTCCTTTAAATGATGATTAAAGTCGGTTATGTTTATTTTATTTGTACAGTATCTGTAGTTTCTGTATCTGTTAAGACTGGATTTGTGACTTTCTCTGTGTCTGACCGTATGCCCCCTTGCTCTGCTGTACCTTAAGTTCTTGTTCTCTCTCTGTTGCTTATACACTATATGTGTGATGGTTAATAATCTGTAATCTGTGTTGTGCTGTGTGGCAATCTGTGAGATAGAGCCAAATGTGTCCTCAGATATAGATCCAGATTGACATGCCCATAAAATGACATAGTCTTCAACAGCCATGTCGTAAAACTCCCCCTCGCAAGACAGCAGGAAACATTTAGATATAAAAGTGAAATATATCTCTGTGGACATTTATACGTCTGGATCTCCAGAGGAGATCAGATGTCATCAGACCCACCTTTAGCTCAAGCAATCAAAGCAGATATCGGACAACACCACACAACACATACAGTACGACACAACACACACTTGCACACACACTGTCAAACCTCTGTGATCTTCTGTTGTTATTACATGTTTGAATGACATTGAGGACATGATGATGTTCAAATGACTCAGAATGCGATAGCTCAATATGATATTTTTAGTTTCAGCGCTGTATGAATTACAATACATTGGTTTATGTGAGACCACTGTGCAGCATACATGCCTAATACAACATACATGTTAGCAGTAAGCACGCTTACATGTGATGCATCACTCCGAAACAGTTCTACATAAAAAGATCACATACATTTACAGTAACAATAATTCAAAACTACAATCCCTAACAAACAGCATTAATTGAGCAAGTACACAACAAATAAGTGTTTCAAACAGTCTCCTTACCATACCCCAACTCGCCATGTTCAGTTTATAACAATGATTTATAATTTGAGCTTGGAATGTCAATTTGACTTACATCACATCTGGTTACTTTACATCACATCTGTAAACAAGATCCGCCTACTAAATCGTATATGTGGGTGCTGTAATAGTGGAGCACTGGTAGCTTATTCTTACAGCAGTTTTAAATTTACACGTGTTATCCATGTTAAGTAAATAATGCTGCAAGCCAAGACTGTAAACCAAAAAGCGTAATGCTCTCTTTCTTTGTAAGTATGCTAAATGAATAAATAAATGTAAATAAAAGTACCTTGCAATTTTATGTTTCGAACAGAGATGGCGATAAAAGTTAAAGGTAAAAGTTACGGATTTCATCTTTAATGTTTTTAAAACAAAAATACATGGCAAGTCAGAGGTGACAAGAATATAAAAAAAAAATATATGGCTTAATGAAAATAAAGTTCAAATGTTTATTATGCGCAGAAAAAAAACTGTTGGCGAACTGTTGGACGTGTTCAAGTAAGACCATGTTGGAGGAGCATGTTAATGAAAACTGTCATTCGCAATGTATCAAAACTGTGTAGCCATTTCCCTCACTATTCCTGACAACCCTTCTGAAGTCCTTTCTCCACCTGAACCACACGCTTTTCTCTCCATAGTTACGTCCAGGGGGAAAACTTTGAGTTGGAGTTGGTTCTTAAGCCTTGGCTCTTTCATTAGACACAGTGTGGTCCACCTGTCTACACTCTTCAACATCCCTGGAAGCAGGCGAACCTCTTAAATGAGGTTCATGGGCAGTGTCTATAGCTTTTGAAATATTTCAACATGCAGCACAATGCGTTGGTCTGAAGAGGCACACAGCATTAGTTGGGGAGGCATGTTCACACTTTGTTCATCCTGGAGCAACATCCATTTCAAAGAATGATAGCCTTTCCAAATTCCTAATCACAAAATCTGATTGGTTGACAGGAATGCTGTTCAAGGAACGACTGAAATGTTGATCCAAAAACATCCTACTTGGATAAATTGTGTTATTGCTAGCTCATATAAACCCATTGTGTTTACAGCACTTGTAAACATGCTAACGCTGTAGTATTTTTTGTAATAATGCCTCTGTTGTTTTGTAATAAGTTAGTCTGTATTTCTGAGTAACATTGCATATTCATACATTCATATTCATACAGGTTCCTGTATTTATAGTGTACAAGAACTTGTGTTTTTGTTCAGTCTGTTGTCTTATAATACCTGCCATCCATTGCTTACAGTGTATTGCAGTGGAATGTTCAAACAGTTGAGTGTACAACTACTACACACACACAAACATGGAAAATTCTGTGATTTATTAAACCTATCCAAAAGATCGATAGCAAAATGAAAGCTTAGGGCCGGGTAGTAAAACATTGTAACTTTAACAATGGCTTTGTGCTTATACTTGCTGCATCTCTCTGTTATTGGGATATCTTCTTTTTTCCATCCTCCCTCCCTCTACCTCTCTCTCTTTCTCTCTCTCTTTCTCTCTCTTTCTCTCTCCCGTTCTGTTTTTTGGTGGGGTAGTTCTAAAGGAGACACCATTTAATGTCCTGACACCTTCCTTAATGGGTTCTCACTTTATAAAACATAATTGAAAGTGTGTAGATAAACAATAAACAGTTTGTCTAACTCCTAGTTTGTCCAGTACTTGTGAATTTCGGCTTAGAATTGTGTTCTTAGTGCGGAGGTGCTCAGTTTGCTCGCGAAGATCAATCCACCCAATCCACTAGTTTAGTTTTATCTAAAATCAAACACACCGGACTATAACACCAGCCCATACTCTGCATCAAGGTAGAACCTTTTAATACAGAAGTTCTAGAAAGACTCGGAAAGGTTCTGAGAGACAGTCGGATATCCGCACCGAATGCATTTTGACTTCAGAGAGACTTTGGCTTTGTTCAACTGCACACAAATCCAAATTGGTTTTCAAATTGAATCTTTAGGATTTACTGTCATTTTGCAAGTAGAGAAATCTGATCTGTTTGTTCAAGTGATCCGTTTCTATAGCGACAATGTAAGTCTCATCATGATGCCAAGAAACTTACAAAAACTCAGAATAGATGTTCATCTGGCAAGAGAGGATGAAGAAATAGGAAATTTGGCTTCTATTGTAACATCTCTGTGCTGAACTCATGAGTGTAAGTGACACAGGCATTTTATATAGTCATGCATTATTTAGTTCACTCTTTACTATGTAATGGAGATCATAGTTGGCTATACGCTTTTAAAAATGGTGCTTCACGATGACATAGAAGAACCGTTTTGGCTGGCTGGTTCAATAAAGAACCTTTAACATCTGAAAAGCCTTTTTTATTGACAAAGGGTTCCTTGTAGTGGAAAAAGGTTCTTTAGATTACAAAAAGGTAAAAAAGAAATGGTATTTTTAAGAACCTCTGACTGAATGGTTCTTTGGGGAAGCCAAAAATGGTTCTTCTTTGGTATCACCATAAAGAACCATTTGTAGAACCATTTTTTACGAGTGCATAGGGGAAAGAGTGAGCAGACGTGATTGTATCCAGACAACACTGTGTAATTTGTATGGTTACAAATGCGTTGCTTTCTAAATGACAATTAAAACTACTCAAGCTGTGATGCCACATATCAGATCATTTTAGACCACATATGAAACAAAACAGATCTGAGTTCAGATTTGCTGTGTATGTAACCTAACTTTCCTAACTCTTCAAATGTGATTTGCATGATAGAGAGAGATCTGACATACAGCCACATGCTGTGCAAAGCATCTTGCTTGTAAGTTTTGTAATGTTACACTTCCCCTAAAGTGAACAGCTGGCAGACAAATGCAGAGAATCATTGGTCTGATTGAAGCATTAACAGCATGTGCCCTCGAAGGGTTACATCACTGCAGCAAGGAAAGACACAGTGAGAGAGGAAATGGACAGAGCGCTCTCAGTTATTGAAGAGGCTTATACTTTTCATTCTGTATGTTGAGCCCTGCAGTGACTGGCAGAGGTGATCTGCGTGTCTGCATATCCCACTGAGGTTTCTGTGTTTATCTTGCTTATCTCACCTTTTACACCTCTTATGAATTTGTTTACAGTTGGGTAGGGTCGGAATGGTCCAGAAGTGTAAGGATGTCTGTATATATGCCTGATTAAAATGCTGAACTTCGGCATATACACAAACATTCACATGAATAAAATTCAGTTTGTGCTTAGTGTGGGTAACAGTGAGGTGTCAATTGTGACAGCCAATAACACTGACTAACTAAGTATAGTTAGTCACAATGCCAGTCATAATGTTAACTATATTAACCGTAATGCACTGAACATAGAAAGGAGGCACTTGAAGTCTTTTACAATTACTGGTGGATGCCCTCCTCTGTTTCTGCTGGTTTTGTATGATCCTCCTAGAGGCATCTGTTTGTAAAACGACTTTGTTAATGTTTATATGAATTTGTTTATACAGATGTAATGGAGGGCTCATTTCCTAGAGATCTGAGTTTATATTAAAAAAAGGCCACGCCACAGGAGATTATTTCAGAGAAATAATGACTGTCAATTTCCTCACAGTCTTTTAAGCTTTTTGAAGGTGAAAGTGTTTGACATGTCAGTGTGGGACTGTATAATTATATGGTAAACCGCTTATTGTCTGAAGGTTGTGTTGGCACATTAGTATCTTCCCATCTGTGTCATCTTCGGCAGAATTTGCCAAAAAAAGTGCAGTTATATTTGCACATTAAAGCTGCAATCTGTAACTTCCTCTCTACTGCCATCTCTGTTGAAAACATAAAATTGCAGGATACTTTACTTAACATGAATGACAAGTTTAAATTTAAAACTGCTGTTAGAACAAGCTACAAACACTGCACCATCAAAAAATAAATCATTATTATAAACTTGCAGTTGTCAAGTGGGGTAAGGTAAGCAGATCATGTTGAATACTGATCTGTCAGGTACTTGCTCAAAAACTGTTTTATATTTTAACAAAAAATTTATGGATTATTCACTTAAGTTTCCATTCCATTTCCATACAACACAAAAGCGAAGCTTCCTTTTGCTTCTGTGGTCATACCACAATGATCTATAATGTCCACAGAGGACAAAACCATAAACGTACCAAAATGGTACATTGACGTTGTAGATGCATGTAATATTTCATGAAGCATGTCTACTTCCATGTTCCGCAGAAGAAAGAAATTCTACTCCTCCATTTAACATCACCTACTGCTATTACACAAGTCCAGTATTTTGCTATTGTTTATTTGACCTATTCAGTTTAGAGCAGGATTTAAACATGGTGCCCTCTAGAAATGACAAGAGTTCACGAAGCGCTAGTTTTCTGGAAACTAAGTGAACTCTGTTTTTAAAGAAGATGAACACAGTAAACGGATGATTTACATACTGAGCAATTAAAAACCTTGAAAATCAGTAAGGTGCGGAATGCAGATTTGTGATGGATCAAGCCTGTTTCCCTGCTGTCTTGTGCTTCCACAATACAGAAGAGACGTCGGCTTTTCATTCCAGTCACTCAAATATTTGCATTTGGCATTTGCAGCTGATTTGGACGACTCTCCCTGTGAGCTACATAATGTTTTCCTCCCAAATTGCAGGTTTTCCTGTCTGAAATGAGTGAGTAATATAATTCACCCCACTGGGAGGACACAACCCTCACAGTATTTACAACTTGACATTTCAGTCCGCACAGTTTGATAAATAGGAATGAAAAACAAACAGAGGGAAGATCTCAAGAGAACATCTCTGTTTCATCCGAGCAAACAAAAAGAAATTAAGAAAGAAAAAATGTGACCTATGCCGGCAAAATGAGTCACAATGAAATGTTTAATTTTCACATTCTCCATTTAAAAAAAACTTTAAAATGATGTATAATTTGTTGGAATCTGACAAAAATGAAAGAGCTATAGTTGTCTGAAGCACCAGACGTTGAGAAGAGAGCAGAACAAAATTAATTTTTTTTAGATTATTAAAACAAAGGATGGGAAAGTTCACCTCTCAGACAATATACAGCTAAAGATGATTTAAGAGGTTTAACTGCTATTTAGAGCATTGGGATCGCTAGATGAGGGCTAAATAGACTTTTTGTAAAAACCTCAAATTAGACTAAAATTGACATCTTTCACTTGTTTTGCCTGTAGCTGGTAATTATCCCGTGCACATTCTGACCCATTTTGTCTGCATGGGTCACATTATTAATAATTATTGTCTGAGATATTATGAAAGGCTGTCAAGACAGTCAAGCATCACCACTGGTAGACAGTATTGATATATATTGATCTACCAACAAACAGATTTGATTTTGCTTGTAAATAGTTTGCCAATCAAATGGGTTTTAAATGACAAACTATTGCACCTTCAAGGAAATAAATATTCCTCTAAGCCACGTCAGCTTATATTCAGGTAAGCTCCCCCCAAAACTAAAATCCTAGAACTGCCTCAGGTTATTGTTAAAGATGTTGTTCCAAATTAGGCACAGAAACACAGAGAGACAAGGAAGAGAGGAAGAGAGGGAGAGGAAGGTGATGGTGGGTGGAGAGAAAGTGAGAAATAGAGAGAAAGAAATATAACTCCCCCAGGACAAGCACTCATACAAACACCCCCCCACACACCCGCCATAATTCAGCCCCCCACCCCCTCCCCAGTCTCCTCCCAGGCACTGTATGGCAGTATGTGTGGAAACTACTTCACTTTGTGTCCCTGCTCAAATCTTGAGGGACCATATTGTGGAATCCCATCAAGTTGGGAACACAGAAATGAAATGGCCTGTCACTGCAGTTAGTGAGATGCATGATGAGAAGGAAGATGGTGGAAAGAATCGTTTTTCAGCTAAGAAGTCGATCTCTCGGGACGGTTGACATTTTCACACACACACACACACACCGCACAGGCTGCTGACCAGCGGTGTCAGCTCCCATTTTGACCCAGTCAGGATGGATTAATTTGAAGTGAGGTAATGTGTGCAGAAAGGAATTGATTGGCCGTTGAGGTCTGTGCTGCCCAGTCACTGAAAGACAGATCAATTTCATAAAGCAACATAAAAAACGTTCTTTTGTGAAGGATGTTCTTTTTCAGAATTCAATAGCATTTTCTGTTCTAGCTTGCTAAAGGTTCCATTTTAACAGTCTATGTTGTACAGTAGCGCATGTTCATATTGGTTGGTAAGCCACAATACATTCATGTCTACTTCAGCAATCTTCTGGTTAACATAATTGTTCCATTTCTTAGCCTGTTGCTTGTGTTCTATTGTCTATTAAAGTTCAAATGAACATTTTTGAGAAATGTCTCAGTGTTTTTTTTCCATACAATTGAAGTAACATTTTGTAGACTAGGGCTTGTTGGTTCTTATGGCAAAATGTTAGATGGAAAGTTTATCTCTTGAAGACTGGTCCTATTTAGCTAAATAACAAGATTTGCATCATTTGATTAGATTTTTTGCATCGAAACTAATCCAAATCCAATCTAATGCTGAATTTCTGGAATAAGCTGGTCTCTAAATAATAAAATAGATATTTACTGTATAATAATTCTTATACAATGTGAAACAGTTCACAGAAATTTATTGTTTTAATTTAAGATTTTGTTTTGTGCCAGACTTGGTCTTAATAGGCCTTGACTTACTGCTGGTTAAGGAGAAAGAACTTTGTAATCCATGTACAAAAAATACTCACCCACTGATTGAAACAGCCAGCACGCTTCACTCCACTGCTGTCCACAGCTAACGCTCATGACCAGTAAAACTAAGACTAAAGCACAGCTACCTCTCACGACCAGTAAAACTAAAGCACAGCTAGCTCTCATAACCAGTAATTATGAGACACATAATTGAGAGTAAAACAAAGGGCCCAGCGGAGATTTTGATTGTTCTAGAAACGTTCAAAGCTTACCGTTTTTTAGAAGTTGTATTAACATTATTGCTTTGTTATAAGAGCATTATTCAAACCTTTTTAATTCTGTAACATTTTCAAACCGTTCCACTAACTACTTAAGCATAACATTTTTGATATATGATATATAACATTAAAGAAACGTTCTACCAAAGTTACTGCAAGAATGTTTTTGATAACCAAGAGAACCATGTTAGCCAACATTCTGAGATCCTTTTAGCTTGGCTTCAGTATTGATCTGTGTCCACATTCTAAGTCCACATAACGGCCGCTATACTGAAATTCCTTCCACAAACATGGATCAGAAAAGTAATACCACTTCACACTTAGAAATGATGCCCAAACACAATGGCTGCTTGTAGGAGCCGTTCCATTAAGAGGCATGTTCAGCAGCTCAGGCTAAATTTCAGCTGGAGCCTTTGCTACTTTGTAAGATGAAACCCTCTAACCTGTACTGATTCAAAATAAACCATTTGAATGCTCCAGACAAGACGAGTAGATTGAGGAAGATCAAAAGAGATCTTCAGATGTTTATTCAAATGTTTATTCTTCAAAATGTATTCAGATGTTTGTGCCGTTTGTGTTTCATTACACATTGTTGCGTTTAACATTTTTGTCTCTCTTATTTAAACAGATCTTGTTGTTCATCTGTCTTACTGTTTCAAAAACATGTCTGCAAATTTCAAATGCAAAAAAAAATCACACGTGATATTGAGTTAGTGAGAGGTTGTAGATCTCTAGAATTTTAATGATTATGACAATGCAGACTCGCAAGTACCTTTTTTTGGTTGTGCGATCTTTGTGACCCTCAGAGCTTTAATTAAAGTTCTCACTTCAAAAAGAATATTCGGCAGGCCTGTTGTGTTTCCTGCATAAGAAACAAAGTCATTGTAAATGGAATTTTTATGGCGACTGAATAAGCATTGCTGTAAAAACATAACTATAAATATGACAGTCACATCAAACGTGTGTGCATAATGTAACAGCAGGGCAATACATGCGTGTGTTGACAGTGCTGTGAAATGAGCGACTGCAGGTGTGCTGTGTGTAAATTATCGACTGACTGACTGCAGTGTCGCAGAGAGAGAAATGTTCACATTAAATGTGTGTGTGTGTGTGTGTTTTACAGTGCACGTGAAGGCCGGCACATGCGAGGTGATTGCAGCCCATCGCTGCTGTAACAGAAATAAGATCGAGGAGAGATCACAGACTGTCAAGTGCTCCTGTTTTCCTGGACAGGTGGCGGGAACAACAAGAGCTGCTCCTTCATGTGTGGATGGTAAAAAAAACATGACATAAAACATTCATTTGAATTCGTTTTACATTAATGCATTCGGCAGACGCTTTTATCCAAAGCAACTTACAGTGCATTCAAGCTATACAATTTATTAGTACATCAGTGTTCTGGGAATCAAGCCCACAACCTTTGCATTGCTAACATATTGCTCTACCAATACAGTCTACAGGGACAGAAGTTCAATAAATAGAACTAAAATTAAGCTTGTTTTTGAAGTGGAAAACAACATGTTCTTTCTTCATTATAGACATTCAACAAATGGACTAAAAGATCGCAATAATATAACATTTTTAAATAAAAAAAACTCAACATAAAAAATCTAAATATTATTATATGGTGCCCCAAATACACAGATATAAAAAACTGCATATATATATATATATATATATATAAACAGATATATCATATTGCCTGCTCCCTGCAGATTCCACCGAAGCACACATAAATATTGGCTAAAATAATTGTATTGAATTTTTATTGCTACTTTAGAGTATGAAATGTATTATATTGATGTATACAATTGATATTTTTCGTACTCCATCCACACTCTTCGATTGATTTTTCCACCGAGATCATTGCAATGCTTTGTGGGATTGCCGTAAACATTGTATGATCGCGTGAACTAAAACTACACAAATTGTGTCCTCCATCTCTCTCTCTCTCATTCTGTCTTTTTTTCTGTCTGACAGAAAAAAGACTGTCGGGCTGTTTCATTTAATATTGTGTCAACACTGTCCACTTGACAGAGAAATCGATCGTTATCTTATTTGTCCTGACTGTAAGCTCAGGAAAAATATCTCAAGTGTCTCCACACGCAGCGCTCTGTGTGAGAGGAAACGACAAAAATAAGTCGTGTTTCATGCTTCATTCTGTCCTCACAATCAATCCTGTACAGTTTATTATTTGCTGAGAAAGCTTCAAATGAGGATTATTTATTGTGTAACGAAAATGGCATTAAAAGTCAATATGTACTTTAAATTAAATGTGTCCATTTAATTAAACATAATCTTATCACTGGTTTACAGTAATCTTATTTTCACTGGATTGTCTGAAGTACACTAAGCGGCTGCTCACACTAGATGTGTCCTTGTTTCCTGTTTGTGCTATTTTTAGTTGTAGTTTAGTGATATATGCAAGCATGCTAGATGTATATGGTTATAGATGTATATGGTTATAGATGTATATGGTTATAGAAATGTCTATTTTGGTCATTATTCAGTGAGTTACTGCTGCTTTGATTAATTTAGCCCTGTGCCTTCAGTTCCCTTTGTGACTGTGTGTGTACTAACCTCACCGCTCTCGTCTGTTCCCTGTGATGTTTGTGTAGCATCTATAGTAGCTCAGAAGTGGTGGTGTCAGATGCAGCCATGCTTGGATGGGGAGGAGTGTAAAGTCCTGCCCGACCTCACAGGCTGGAGCTGCAGCACAGGCAACAAAGTCAAGACCACCAAGGTTAATATACTCACACACACACACACACACACACATACACACACACACACACACACATGCACACACACCTCAAAACATAAGGACTGTCCTCATGGCCAGCTGATGCCCTGACTTCAGAGACACTTCAGGGCCATTCATATATTAATTTCAAAATCATTATAACACACTGTCTAAACAACTTAATCAGAATATATAATTCCGGTGTAGAATCAGCGTAGATTAGTTGAGTTGATTTTCTCATCCCAATTATCACAATTGTAGCTCTGCTGGTGTCTCATTACAGCTGGGGAACATTTAACTTCCTCTACAGCATGCCCACAAATGCTTCTCTTCCCTCTTTTCTCTTTTTTTGGCTCTCTGGCTCTGTTCCAAATTCCGGCAAGCTGCCTTGTCTACTTCCTACATAGGGAGCTGCCTTCTAAAGCAGCAGTCTGACTGAAATGGAACCTTATAAATGACAGATTTGAAACCCATAGGCATAGACAGCAACTTTGTGTGTGTAAAAATAGCTCTCCTCACAAAAAGCACACGTCTGCTGTTAGCATGTTGTTCTAGCTTGTCATTTAGAGATTCTTGGCCAGAAAAAAATATCCTAATGTTTTTTAAATATGATATTTTTACCTTTCTGAATCTGATGGCTCCTCTGTGGAGCCTTGCGAAACAGTGGACAGTGTCCAATAGTTGCATACTTCAGAATTGTGTACAATTGTGTATTGTTTGCCTACTGTATACTGTATAGGAAAATAGTTTTCGGACATCCTACTCATTTGACATACTGCATTTCTGAAACTGTGTAGCAGGAAACTAGAAACATTTGGACATGGACGCTTTCTCTCGCTCTGCCTGTGACCTAATTCGTCTTGTTGTGAGCGCGCTCTGAACCGTACCTTCCGTACCTTAAGAGTACATTTGCAGAGAGTCTGTAGTTTGTTGGAACTGACATCAAAAACAGTACAGCCTGATTTAGAAACAGAAGAATGAGGCAAAACAGAGACAATTCATTTTTATTATGCCAATAAAACAACACAGAGAATGTGAGAACAACCACAGCAACAAACACGCGACGTGTATCATGGGTGACAGATAGCAAGCAAAATGGTGGGCCTGAGACTTACTGGAGAAAGTTCAAGGCAGAACACAATTGTAAATAAAGTGACCAGATGACTTTGTTGTCATCTTTACTGTCACCTGGGCTCATTGAAGAGGCAGCATTTACAGTCAATGTGTTATATATACTGCAGTTATAAATATTGCAAATATTTCCAAAGTTGCAGCAGATGTAGTCATACCCACAATATTTTATTTCATTGTAAAGAGCAGTGCTCGGGGACTTTTCTGAAAATTTAGAATACATTACTGTGGAAATCAGGTTCATGGTGAGCTCATATTTCCTAAAGCCTTTGCAGAGGGGTTTCATGAAATATCAAAAATAGACAGGAAGAAGTGAGGGTCTGGTTTGATCATTGACTGATGGTGATAATGATCTGACTGCTCTTCTCTGCCTGCACACCTCTCATCACATTAAACACACACGTAACACAGATCCATATTTAATTACAGTGAATTGATGGGGGCCTGTATGTGTTACAGAGTAGGTTTGAAAGTGTGTAATGTTTCTTTGGAAGAAACGAATCCTTTGCTATTTATGAATAAAAAAGGTGCCTAAAAGGAACGCAAATGTGTGTGTGATGTTGCTTAGATCTTGTTTCTCTTTGGACTATTTACTGACACACACACACACACACACGTGTTGCACATGTTCACCAAATTAATTTCTGTTGTTTTTTGCTCAATAACGATTAAACAAGCCATTGACTTACATTAAAGTGGGTACCGCAGTCTTGTCTTGCCATACACTCAGAACACCTTAGCAACACCTTGGCAACCACCCACAATTCCCTAGTATGTGTATAATTTTTGCCCCTAAATGTACAAAATGGTTTTCACATGCCACAATTTTCTACATCCTTTCGGTGGAGGTTAGGAGAGAGAGGCAGAGGCTGCTTTGATCTGGTATTGATGGTTAAATTGACTGATCTACACAGTAACAATTCAAGGTTGTTAAACCCTGAATGAGATACAAAGAAAATTTAGACAAGGAGCAAGAGGGCGGATCAAGTGTCGGGCACCATGCCACGCCACTCTCCCTCTGTGGCAACTTGGAAGGCAACATGCCAGGCTGTAAATGAATGAATTAGCTTGGGTGCCAACAGTTTCACCCACAGCTCTTGTGGAGCATGCCCACCAGTGCCCAGCACAACACGCGTCAGCAAATAAATGTCAGCCATTAATGAAAGCTTTACTAACAGAGATCAAGGAGAAGCAGACGCCACGACTTCTTGTTCTGTAATAAATGGGGCTGTATTGTTTATAATGATTGATATTTTGGGGTTGTTCCTGTGCTGGAAAACAGGTGTAGGCCCTCACAGGTGTGTCTAATGGGATAATATCAAACCTAACTTCTTTTCTTTCTCTATTTTAGGTGACCCGGTAGTTCTGTGCTCAGATCTAAGACAGCATAGGACCCAAACTACTCGGAAAACAGATGTGAAAGTGGACTAATTAGGATGCAAGAGACGGCTTTGGGTTTCAGCTATGAGGATTGTTCAGTATCACTCATTTGGAGATAAAGGATTGTTCGCATTAAAAAAGAAAAACTGAGGGCCAGACTGATGTCTCTAGACCTGTAATCATCATAAACATTAGGACCATCCAAGTTCATGTGTCCTCCTCAGTGGACCCCCTGGCCTTCTGGACCCTCCCTCTCCTAATGGTGAAGTGGATCTATAGACACTGGAGTGAATTGGGCTGGGGGTGTCAATGTACACAACTGTTGTTTTTACAGAAGATATTTGGATCATATACATCTGTGAGCCCCAAATGGAGTTCCGGGGAGCAACCATCTCTTCATGAACATCAGACATCTCTTGTTCTCACTCTGTCCTCATCCTTCAGTTCTTTCCGCAATTCCACCATCATTCCAAAAGTTCTTCAACAATTTCTTCACTCTTGTGGAAAATTCATCCTTTAAACGGCATTTAAACGTGTAAAAATCAATCCGGACCTTTACGGATCAATCCGGACCTCTCATCTTCTGTACATTGTTTGTTTCTAAACTAAAGCTTTTCATCCCCGCAGTCTGACGTATCAGAGAATAGATGTACCAGTATATTCTAGAAACTGTAAAAGTGTAAAAAATCAAGAGCTTATTCTCAAAACAAGCAGAATAAAACTAAAGGTGATCACTTTTATTATCAGTGTTTTTATCCAGCCTGGAAACTGCTATTGAGTACATGTGTCAGTATTATATTCATTTATTAAAGATGTCGAAAAGAAATTTTCTTTGTACTCTAATTTCAGAGGCTGTGAGGCAAAAACTGCACAGCTTTTGTGACTTGAGCAGAATACCTTATTTATTCATTTTTCATTCACCGGTCCTAATATATGAGAAAACAACATAATCAGCGTTATATATGTATCACATGTTTTCTGCCCTTTTTGCCTTCAGACAAAACCAGTCAGTCAAGATAAATGTCCTCATCTTTCAAAAGGTGCATTGCATTGCTACAATAAGAAAAGTTTTTGCGGTGTAAACATGCATACAGTACCCCTCTCTCTCTCTCTGTCTCTGTCTCTCTCACTCTCTCTGTCTCTGTCTCTCTCACTCTCTCTCTCCCACTCTCTCTCTGTCTCTCTCTCTCTCCCACACTGCCTACAAAATGGTTTTGTATTTGTCTAATTGAATGATAAAATCAGTCCAGTGCACATGCATTAGCTTTGAGGAAATCCTGAGAATGTTTGTGCATGTCGTTACGAGATTAGAGAAATTAGCCCAAAATAAAATTCATGAGTGGGAACCTCAGCGACAGAGATTGAGAGACAAAGTGTAAGAGAGGGAGAGAGAGGCACAAAGAGGTATCTGAAAGGGAAATGATGCATAGGTCGTGTATGGAGATGCATGCTGATACTGTAGTACGATATCATGAACCCCCACACGCATCCACAGGCACGCACACGCATATTGAAGCTCGTTGCAGCAGAAATTTCAGCGTTTCCAGAGATCTGAGACTCTGAGTTTTAAAATTCCCCGGACATTCTGGAATAATAATAGAGGAGCTGTACTTCTAAAGCATTGGGGATTGTTGGGCTACCTTGAATCAGTTAGAATGTAGCCAAATACAAACAGGTGGTCAAAGACACAAACGCACACACTGTCGCTGTCTTTCTGTGGCTCAAATACAGCAGGATGTGACATCACCCTGGGACGTATGTGCTCCAGAGTCTGTGCGGCTTATGCAAATACAACATGCAGGGAGAAAAGACCAGGAGAGATGCCACACACTCTGACAGCACAGAGCTTGAATGAATAAAGATGAATGAATAAAAAGAAGGAGTGCGTGTAAAATGTAGGGGGGTACCGGGGCTAGTTGTCACTTGAGCTGTGGTTTCTAGCAGTGAAACACCTAGTTCAGCTACTCTTGGGTTCGTGTACTTATACGCACAATACTGGCATACGTTCAGGCAAGTATTGGCTATTCAAATACAATATATAAATATTATACTATATACTGTGTACTATACAATATACCTACCTTGAAAAATATTCATTATAAAAATAGTGACAACCAGCCCCAGTTTCCTATATTGTATGCGTGTATGAGTATGTTTCTATAATACATAAGCATTATGTATGTTTGGATGTGATGAGTTTTCATGTATATGTGTGTGTGTGTGTGTGTGTGTGTAGATCTGGCTATACTTGTGTGTCACATCCTTTAAAAAAGTATTACATATTGTTCAACCAACTTATGAGAACGTTTGAAGTGGTCCTTACTATTTCTTTCATCCAAATCATGTTTTACTCTAAAATGTCACAAAATGTGTGTAAAAGGTTAGGTATAGGGGCAGAGCATAGTAAATATTATTATCTATATATGATGTGCAGGGGTTAAGGTGTGAGTTTCCCTGCAGTCATTTACACTCATTTACACATGGTGAACTCATGTGATGTGACAACCCAAAATAATTACTCCAGATATTATTACCTTTATTATAAAGGTTTTACTTTTAAAACGCAAATGTTACAGAATAAATCAGTGTATAATTACAAACATTCAGAGGATGGTGGTTTTATCAAAAACATCTGTAGATTATAAATTAGCATTTTCAACAGCACACACACACGGGTATGAAAACTGACTCATAACAGAGGCAGATGAACGCATATTAATCATACTGTATCTAGCTGTATTCTGTAACAGTATTCTGAAATTTAACATTGGTGACCTACATAACTGCTGGCTGATAAAAACACATCATTCCTCATTATTTTCACATCAACCAGCAGATGAACAGTAACGGGGAGGAAAAATTGGATAGAGATTGGAAATGTTGTCTTCATAGTTTTTCAAATGGAAATTTGTATCAAAACACCAGTTGGAGGTTTCGTGCAGTTGAGCTAAATTATGATGCATTAATGCAAATCTTTACACACAAACATACACCACACTGAACTGTTTGTGTGTGGGGGGCTGGGTCGGCTTTTGCAAAAATCTGAAATCACCTACATTGTAGGAAATAGCTTAATAAACA
>JAZGTI010011690.1:0-16390 GCA_036877585.1 Botia kubotai | reverse complement strand
ATAGTCATGGTTCATTTTTAAATAAAGGGAAAGAAATATCACATTACTGTTATTATAGTATGTTTTACAAATTGATATTATATATTAACAAAAGATGCCCCACAAAGAAATAAGATCCTATTCAATAGAACATAATTCATATGTTATGTTCCGAGGGATGTTGCTGTACTCATGCAGGAAGGCACTTGCCTGGGGTGGACCGATAGATTCCTGGAATCCATTTAAGAGCTGGATTAATGTGTCCTAGGAGAGACCGGTTCTGTGCACGAGGTATATTAGCACAGCATTAACCACAGCCCAACATGACATGTTCCCAAAATGTTTTCATGTGTTTACATGAATGTAAAATTGAATAGGATTTAGTAATTAAATTGATGAGGTTTATTTTAGGCTACTGAATATATAGAGGCATGCACAGACAGTAGGCCTGAGCTCGCATTAGTGTATTTGACCTAATCAGGATCGGAGAAGAGAATGTGCCCTCCAGGACTTACACCAGATATGCCTAAAGTCTGTAGGATGTCTCACTGATACTGCTCATGGAGATACACATGACAACTGAATTTGGATTATAAATGGGTTTTACATGGCTAACATTCTCCTAACATTCTTTCAAAGTTATCAAACAACGTTCTTGCAGTAACTTTAGTAGAACGTTTTATAACTATGTATTATATGTATATTTAAAAATATTACATACATATATTTATATGTATATATTAAAAATGTTCATCTTAAGGTGTTAGTGAAGCATTTAAAAAAAAAAAGTCTGAATAACATTCCATAACCAAGCAATGACGTTAATTCAGCATCTATAAAATGGATGTTTTGAACATTCCTAGAACTTTCAAACTAACATTTGTAACGTTTTTATTACTTAAACGTTGGGGATACATTCATATAACCCAAAATTGTAAAATCTATAGCTGTGGGAGGCTTTCTGGAAATGTTTTCCTGGTGACCGTCAGACAGGAAATTGCATTGTCAAGATGTTTCTGTTTATGTCTACACCTGCAATACTGAATGAAGGGGTCTCCAGTTATAACTCTTAACTATTCTTCGCTGTTTCTTGCTGTGTATTTCCTTCATTATATAACCTTTACATTTATAGCCTCTTTTGGACCTTCACAGCTACAATATACAGTGTTTCTCTTAATTCAGTTTCATTTCTTAAAATTAAGGGGAACTTCCTTTCTAGGCTGTGACATTATTGCTTGAATCACAGCGATCAGGATGTGAGAATATGAGAAGCCATGAAATGAATTGGGACGCGGCCATTACAACAGTGACCAGACAGATGTATTTTAGTTATGCAAGTAAAGACCCTCTTATGCAGCCTTAAGGAATTGTTATGCAGTTATAACAAACAAAGGGCATTTATTGATTATATTTTTGAGTTTCTAAAACTCAAGTCTTCAATCATAAATGATAATTATCCTCTTCTTGAATTCCATACAACACAATGTTTCTTTTCTCCTCCATGTGGACATTTTTGTTCGCACTGTGGCCAGAAGCACAAAGTAAAGCCATTTTTTAACATTCTGATTAGAGACTTAAAGCCTGGACTTTTTTCTGTTTTCTCTCCTTCAGTGGCAGGAATTTGCATTTTTGTTCAAAACCCCTCTTGATTCAGCAAGCCACCAATTAAGGTTTCCGTCCACAAAATGAGCCATAGAGTAAATGGTAGTCAACTTTATGTTTCACCAGAAACCTCAGGAATCATTTTTATAGAAAATGAAATGCAGCATTTCCCTTGCCAGGTTTTTTCACCTGATTCCTGTCGTCGTTTCTATATAACTTCAATTTATTTTACTTCTGTTGTGTTGCGTGATATTTTGTTCTCATATTTACGTGAATATGAAGCTATTGGCATGTTTAGCAGTGGCGAGTTTGCTTTACGCTGTGTTGCTGTGAAAATGTTGAATACATTGAAGATGGGGTTAGTCTAAAATGCATCAAAGTAAATAAGATTTAAAGGGAATCTGGAAACAGTTACGCAGTCCTGCTCACAGAGGTGCTCATTGCTCAGTAATTTGCTCTTTAGAAAAACTGTGAAACGCCTATCGGAAAACGATAACGTCATTGGACGGTGTGTCTTACACCCGTCTGACTCTGAGCACGCCATTGGCTCGCACACCTGACATTCAAGAACGGTCATAAGTGGGCGTTACTTATGTTCTTTGACGTTAGCGTTTGATTGGTCAGCTGTTGCTTTTGGCGTCATTGCGCTGCCAGCTGATCGGGAGGAGAAGCCGGTATGAGGGGAGTTGAAGCGGAGACTCGGGACGTAGCGATGTGTAGGCAAGACTGAAATGTAGCTCGAAAGACTTTCGGCGTCGCGTTGAAGTTGAACAATTACGCTGTACGTGATTAACACAGCGTCCTCTTGATTTGCAGAGCAGGATCGGATAAATTCGTTTTATAGCTGAGTCAAGCTTTAGCTATTTGATGTAAGGAATGATTTGGGGTTAAGGTGTGGCTTTGAGCAAAAGGGCGATTTACCTATTCCACGCCAGAACTTAAAATGATTTCTAAGGGTGGTTTATAGTCTTCGCGAGGATCTGATGCGCCTGTCATCAGTAGAATCGTATGAGATATTTAATTCCAGGAAGCGTTCGATTACACAACGGAACCTCTAATGGTCCTGAAAAAGGTTCGAAATTGGAATTCGGTTCGTGTTGTAACATTCGTTGCAACTTTTAACTTTTAGAATCCACGTCGTGAACCAATGGAATCTGTTACATTCCAATAGAATAGATCGCGACGTGGTCAGGGGAAGCGCACAGTTCAGAGTTGAGCCGTACAGGGCGTGAGCAGTCCTTTAGTAGACCGTATGTAGGCTATGTCTGAGGGGAGAAAACCTCATCGCGAAAATAAAGGATGTTTAGCGATATATTTAACGATATCCGCGGGTCGCACCGGTTGCCATTATGACGTACTACTGTCGAAGGCAGAAATCGAGAATTCTACTAGATGAAGTAAGTGTTCGTTATTCCTCATTCAGAAGTTTTTACTCGGAACGCGTTTGCCTAAAAACTCAAATGTTCCGTGTTCAAGATGCTTTTAGAAACCAACACCGCATCGAAATTGATTGGAGTCTGTTTGTCAACTCGAGTAGATTTACAAATGTCAGACTGAAGTCGTTGAGAATTAACACTGTATTAACACTTGGCTACTGATATAACAGTGGGCGTTGCTCTACTTTTAGCTTAATATATTGAACTAACGTTGCCTAATGCTGGCGTATGCTAGACGAATTTTTTAATATTTATTGATTTTTGTTTAGTTTGCTTGCTTCTTTTTCTTAGTTGTATTATGCATTTTCTCTTTGTAACTTTTACTGGGCGTGAAAACGAAATGGGCCCTAAGCGTATGTTAAAGGTACACGAAGTAGCCTATTTAATGTGCGTCCCGTAAAAGAGTAATTTAAAAAAGCAACGGGAGATCTTGATTTGCGAGGAATTGTGAATATTAAAATAAAAGATGAACACAAGTAAAACAGGGATTAGTTTTACTGATAGAACGCTTACGAGGTGATCCATATACATCGTCATTGATTCCTTTGAGCCGAGAGCATGGCAAATTCCACAAGACCCCACCCTAAACGTTGCGATATATACGCGTTTTTTCCTCTCTTTTCTCCTGTAGGTTACCCGTTTCAATATTGACTGTTATTGGCCCCACTCAGTTTTTCTTTTTTCTTTTTATACATAGTTTACGTCGCTGGAGAGAACACCAGTTCTATACGTGTCAGAGTATGTCATTTAATGGATTCCGTCTTGGGTCCGAATGACGTCCAACTGCTGAAGGTAAGTTATGAAATATGACTGTTTAGCGGATTGTTAACTTGTACCTGTAACTACAGGGCGATGTGTTAAAAGTGGAGTAGATGTTTTAAGAGCAAATTTCGTTTTTCCTCATTTTTTCAACTTCCACTATTTATTTATTTTTGTACTTATTCAAAACTCAATTATTTAGTGACATTTGTAACGCACTTCAGATGTTGTGGTTTATATACCTAACTGTTCAGGAGGTTAGATATAAAATGACTAAGCAAACAACATGCAGGCAGGCCGTGGTATTTTTCAAATCGGTTCCATCACCACCAGACGACTGTCTGCTTTCCTTTCTTGAATTTATGGATGGAATTATCTGAGGAATTAAGTGTTGACAAGCTCCCTGAACGTGTGTTTACGCAACAGTTTCTAATTGATTTCATCACTCAGACATGTTTTAAGTAAAGATGTATCCGCTTAAGCAACGGTTTTCTGTTTTCTCTCAGCCTCTGCCTTTCTTTGTATACCAGAATTTTGATGGTAACCGAGACTGTCATCGTGTTAAAACAAATTTTCCCCTAGTCATCCTCAATTTGCTGATTAAAGATGGACTTTGGCTTTTTATAGCAGATTTTAAAGAATACGTCTTTCACTGTGTTGTATGGCCCCTTTTCATTCCCCAGAGAGCTGCGTATGAGTTGTCTGTAGGATTCTTTTGATATAACACGGGGCAAACAAATAGTTGTCATATGACTAAATATGATCTACATAACCTGCGTCATTTCCTATTGAAAAAAATGTATTTTAAACTCATGGTAAATACATAGTAATTACAATTAACAAATGGTTTTTATTAACATGGTTAAATAAATCTGACCCCTATTTAACCAAAAACCAATTAATTTGTCTGTGCCTGAATAAATTCCATAATCCAATGTTAAGTAAGGGCTAGAACAGAACATCCTTTTAATTTTTATATGTAAAAAAAAAGGTAAAGACGTGCATGTAGATTCAAACAGAGCTCTTTAAAGCAGTACCCTAATGCAGTTATTGTAAAAAAATATCCAAGGAAATCACCATCTATAGGAAGGATGGGCATTTTAGCCGTACGTGAGCACGTCAGATTTTCTTACAATCATTTCTTTCTAATATTGTGTTTTTTATTTTTGTTGTTATGCAATGACTTTATTAAGAAAGACTTGTTTCCTGATTTATAAGGGCTGGTGCATCTAAAACGCAGTGAAATGTTTTGCTCTGTGATTCCATTGTCTGGTTTTGCAGTTCAGCGCCAGGCGAGTTTATTCTTAACGAAAGTGTCGCCGGGAAGACTGGTACAGAAATGTAACAGTAGAGTCTGATTTGCAGCGAGCTACAAAAAGGAGGCTGTTTGATTACTCTTCAAGGTCGTTTAAGTACTTCCTATGTGTGGTCTCTGATATCGCCGTTGACTTTACAATGAGCATTTTCTGAAACTAAGTTTTAGAAAACTTTCAGTTAACTTTTATTAACTGAAAGTTTCAGATTTTTGCTTCCTATATAACCATGACCCCATAGAGTACCATACAGACATGCGTGAGTAGGAATTTCTTTCGTAGGATTGGTACGGTCAAACTGACCGCAGCATGGAGTGTTGCGCTCGGATGACTGTATGCGTGGACAGAAAAGAAAAAATTGCATGGAGATATTCTGTATAGCCACACCCTTAGTGTAACACAGGATTGCTGTTGTGCAAGGCCCTTTGACACTTCGGGAATTTCGAGAGTGTTTTACTAGATTTTTAGTGCACGTTCTTCCGTTGCCTTCGTAACTGGTGCGGCAGTCGTGCCACACAGACTGTGAGTGGGTTATTTTGCAGATGAAGCTCGGCTGTGACAGTGATTCGCCTGTTTGGCAGGTGGCTGTAGTTGTCTTGAGTGTGGGAGGGAAGGATCTCAGAAGAAGGTCTGCTGTTGTCTCAAGGACAGCGGAGCTTCCCGTCTGTGCAGCCCGCAGTCCTGTGGGACCAAATGCTGGCCGCTCAGGTCTCAGGAAGTCAGCCCGCATCGCTTCTGTTCGCATTTTTGTGGCTGTCCTAAAGCAGAGCACAGCTTGTTCACAGCCTGTGTTTTAATATAGTCTAAGTAAAGTTATGCATGAGGTGGTTCACTTACTTTCCTGCTAGAAATTCTGACATTTAAATGTCTGGCACTACCTTTTAGTGCCTTAATTCGCAGAAGCTTCGGCACTGTCAGTAATGGGGAGACTCCTACAGTGAGTTTGATTGTGGCGTCTACCCTGATGGACCTATATAAGCTCCCTTTGATTAAATAGGCTGCAGGCATTGTGTTCCACACTGGCATGTAAGTGACCCACTTTGAGTTTTTGTGCTATTGTTTTTCATTGCATTTCTGTCCCAGTGAACGTATAATAATGCACGCACACATGCATTACAGAGACTTCCCAATATCTAAATGGCATCCGTTCTAATACAGGGCAATTGGTTTGTTTTAAAACCTGTTGAATTTACTTGCCAACTAGCTCTCTCGCTCAAGGCAGCTGAGTTAGTTCACATCAGCAGCACTGCGTGTGCTAGACCAGCTCTGTGGGAGGGTGGAGTCAGGTCAGCACGGCGTATCTCAGACAGCATGGAGGGCCTCTGCAGACAGAATGGAATTTATACCATATGTACCAGGCATCCCAAGAATGCGTGGCACAGAGACTTGACCAACGGAAAGAACTGCAGAAAACGCAATGGAAAGGGGGAACGAGAACACACATTTGTGTGTGTGTGTGTGTGGGGGGGGGGGTGAACCTGTTGAGTAGAATTCCATCACTGTTTCCTTAGGAAATACTTGGTCTTTCAGTAAGTGACAGTGATGAACTGTAGAGCTATGTAAATATAAACAGTTCAAATCGCAGTTTTTAACTTTGTGCTGCCCTTTGCGTCACTTTTAATTGCGATATTGCATCCTCTTGCCAAATCAGTTGCGCTTCGTCAATGAGTAACTTGGCTGGGCTGTTTGCCACGTTATCTAATAACTTAATCATCCTAGTGTACGTGCATAGGTTTTTCACAGTTTAAAATGAATGTTTCTCTGGTATTGAATGGAGAAATTACCCGTGGCACACTATTAAAAGAATGACTGAGTCAATTCAAAGCTCCTGATTTCTCCACTGCGTCGGGAGAGGCAGCTGCCGATCCGATCGTTGCTAACGTTGTGAGCTATGATTCAGAGTGTGGGGGGTTGGGGTGGGAAACAGGCAATGCTTTGTCATTACAACAGCCAACATAATGAAAGCAGCTTCATTTGAGTTACTGCTTATTCATGGTTTACCAGCTGCCATCACCCTTTCTCATTAGACGGCAAGTTTCTCTTCGCTAATGCAGAATGTTCGTATGTAGAATGTAGTCCATTGTCACAGCAGCAGAACTAAAACAAGGAGGAGAAAGAGGTCTAGACATGCTATGTCGCCAAGCAGACACGCACGCATGCGAGCAGCAGAGCCATGGCGCCTGATTCCACTGTTTGTCTTTGAGCATAATAGTAATTTGTCATGTGCTCTCCCTGTCATTGAATTGGGTTGAATTGTGTTTGGCTTTGCCACATAAGTTTAGTTTTACAAAATAACGAAAAAAACCTGTCGCCTTGTTTTTAATCTTGGCCAGATGTTCTGCATTCTTTGGTGTTACAATCTGCATTTCAGAAGAACAAGCTAAAGGACGGGCCATTACCTCTGAGTTTTGAACTGCCCTCGTTTTCTCAAGGTGGTCATTTCTTCATAACCATTGCAGTTGAGATATGCACACAGAACCTGTGAGTTTGTGTGTGCTGTATCAATATTACTATTCATGCTGGACAATTGAGTCCCCATCGCCATGTGTGTGGGATGTTCATCATACTGTTAAAGGCTCTAAGTGGCTCCCACTGTTTCCTCTGACTACGTGTGGGTCTCTGGAGTTCTCGTTAGAGATTTATAGATACCCCACCCCTCAGCCCTTCATATTAGCAGGAGATTCTTGAAATGACTTCCCTGCTTCCACGTTGCCCCACAGTCATTTCCATTGTATAACCTGGCTGGAATTTCCTCTTTTATATCAAACTGTTTCGCCTGCGTGTTTGACTGTTTGTCAAGTGGCTGGAGGAAGTCGAGCAGTGGTTTGGGGACGAAGTTCGTCTTAGATGTCAGAGACATGAATAGAAGGCGGCTCGCATGCCAAACAAGAGCCGAAAGTTGCACAAGTGGCATTTTTGAGCACGCAGATTACTTCTTCAGGGAAGCAGTAAATGGGTGGGGCTGCTGGGATGCAAATGAAAATTTACCTAGGCCACACCCCATTTCCTTCTCTCATTAGTTCTCATGGTTTTCCTGCTTATCCTTCCACAGGTCAGATCTTGGCTAGGACATGTAAGATTAAGGCTTAGATTACCATCTTTGAGCACGTTAGATGTTCTGCAGCAGTCACCGGGCCCTGTTTAGGGTGGCTGTGCTCTTTTAGACTGTGTTCATCACAGCTATATATAGAGATTGGTGCGTCTTGACCTGTAAACACACACTACTGCACTCACTTCATCATTTCTGCTTTGACAGGACAAATTCCCCTCCACCAAGGCAAAGTCTGAGAGCTGAGTGGGGTTGTGTCTTCACAAGAGAAGGAGCAGGATGTACGTGACGTCTGTGTCCCGGATGAGCCCCTGGTAAGTCTTCCTGTTTACCACCTCCTCTTTACAAACAACGTCACCAAAACCGATGGGTACAGGTGCATTTATCTGTAGAATGCTTTATTCCCATCTCTTCTCCTTCCTGGCAGAGTTCTTTAGTCTTTTCATCTGTGCATTAGTGAATCGCATCTATTTCTCTGCACGTCTCTCTGCACAACGTTTTACTGTTGCCCGCCCGCCGGTTGACTCATACCATGATTCATGGCAGAATTACCAGAGCCGTCGCCGCATTTGATGCATCGCTGTTGGAACGGTGACCACTGTGATTGCCTGGGCTCTTCAAAGAGCCCGACGCATGCACAACTATGCGTGATTAAGGAGGGAACAGAGGCGCAAGTGGACGTGATGCTCAATGCATATGTAAAGGCTGGTGAATAATGCACAAGACCTGAGTGACACAGAGAGGGACTCCATGCGACTCTGCAGTCGCATTAAAATAAATTGGGATATTTTGCCATCTGAACCAGATGGAGTCTTCTGCTTTGGCGTATCTCTAAAACCGGCTATACATGGCAAAGTGTTTTAAGTATGCTGCATGTTTGCAAAGGTGCATTTGTTTCAGGCAAACATGCTTGATGGTTCTGCAGCCCGTCTTCCAGTTGTAAAGCACTGGCCGTTTTCCCTCCCTGCACGCAGATGATCCGTTTGCATGCTGTGTCATGTGGCATTTCATAACTAAAATGGATTCTCTTATCCCTCAGGGCTTTAGTGGTTTCCTTCCAGAGTCTCTTCCTGCATTCAGCCAGTTTCTGGTTCCAACCTCGCATTTTTTGCGCTGTAGCAGAAAGACAAGAGACTCCTGGCGTTTCAACCGCTGGGTGTGGTTCTCTCTTTTCTCCTCTGGTTTCCTCTACTGTACTCCCTCAGAGAGCTCCTGCCTGACAGGACAAGCATGACTGGAATGCAACATCTGCACCACCAGCCTCTAACTGGTGGCATTTGCACCTTTAAAGCCGTTTTCCCTTAATTATCATTATCTCGGCTCAGGGATGACCTTGTGTGGCTTCTGTTGAGATAAATGCAAAATTTCACTTTAATTAAACATCCCTCCTCCACCCTCCCCATCAGTCACTCCTCCTTCTGCTGAAGGGCATGACTAATGCATTGATCCACAGCTTGCTTTGGTAACAATTTATGTGGGACGTTTGTTACAGTCGCCTGGCAGATGAAGGATCTGCTTGTATCTGCCCTTCGACTGTTTGGACAAAGGGTGTAACCGCTTTGAAAATGTCTTTTGACCTCTTCCCACTGTCTTCCAGATGTTGGGCAAGCCCTGCTCCTCGCCCACTCCTCCTTGACCCTCAACCTTTTGTTTCACCAATTCGATTAAAATTGACTTTCATCTTAAATCTGCCACTCGGGCTGTTCGCTGTCTCCTGGTGACGTGAGCAAGCCATGGACACAATCGCTGGACGGCTGATGTCTCGGATGCAGAAGTTTGAGTGCCATAAAAAACACCAGAGATTAAAAATAAGACGTTTATACTCCCCCGTTCTGAGGTGTTTCTGGGCTATTGATTAATTGGTTCATCTGAGATGGTTTCCCGGCATGTGGATGGTCGGTTGAGGCAGCGGTAGAGCTGTAGGGTAGAAAACACGTGAGCGCATACTTCTTCGTGTTCCCTTGGCGTCTGGAGCAGCCTGACTGTAATTGTTTGGGAAGGTTCCACAGCTTTACAATAAATCACTCCTTGGGAACACAGTGTTCCGCGCGACAGGATTTTCAGGCATTGTGTGTTTGTGTATGTCAGTGAGTCAGAGTCTGTGTGAGACGGGGAGAGTTTATACACGCTCCATTGTGTCCAGCACTGACCACTTGGTACAGAAGCCTGTGGTTCTTGAATGTCTTGACTGGGTGGGGACATCAAAGGCCGTGTTATGGCTAGTAAAAATCCACATAGGAACGTATTATGGAGAACTTTTCTGTCCGGTGGAAATAAAAGTGGGTTGGTGAGTGTCTGGCATTTTCTATAAATGCATGTTACCCAGCAGTGTTTTGTCTGGGCCACTCATTCAATGGGGTTACATCCAAGGGTGTCACAACTAAAGAGGGCATTATAGTGTGATTCTAGACCGCGGTCTGTGATTGTGTTTAAGTCTTGTAACCGAAGCCWTCAGCCCTCCCTGCCYGCAGTGTCCTGGACACAGAAGGATCTTATCTCCGCTTTCAGACAAAGGATAATTCAGCCGCCCGGGTGTCTGATAACGACACGCTTAAGACCCAGCAGAAGGAAGAAGCTGCTACCGAATGTGATTTCCATCACTGAAAACAAAACAGATGCGTTCTCGGTCACTCTGCTGCGCTTGTTTCTCAGGCAGCTGAATAAGTATGGCCGGATTACTCTTGCTGTTTGGCAGGAGCTGTTGTTTCAGAGTCACAGGTATGAAAGTGTGTGTGTGTGTGTGTTCATTAAAAGATCATTTCTATAGTAAATTGTGTGCAAGCCGAATCTTCTTTTTTTGTGGCAGTTAAAACTAAAACCTCATCTTTAAAACCTTTCAAACGAAGCGCTGAAGTTTTTTGTGAAATCTTTCGTGTTATCTAAATCTGTAGTAGTAAATTAAAAATAATGTCTGTATTTGTTTTGTCAATGTTCCGCCCGATAATGATCCTAAATTAACGAAAAGTGCTTCAGCGGGCTACTGTTGCTATGGTTACCTCCTCAGGCGAACGATTCGTCTGTTTACCGCCGGGTGAAATATGAAGTTAGTTTGTAATCTAACTTTTTGCTTGAAATGTGTGTCTGTGCACGTGTAACATTTGTAATTATTTGTTTGAAAAAAAAACAGTCTTACATTTGTTTTGACTTTTGGTGTAAGGGGGATGGGTATCAGACCCCCGTAACGTGCGCCGTAACATGCGCGTGTACGTGTGAGAAAGAGTTAGCGGAAGCAAAGCTAAATGTGTTTGTTCTCGTGTCAGGAGTGTCAAGTCCAGATCCAGTTGGATTTACTTCGCGTACCGGCCCTTTCTCCATCCCTCAATAGGGTCAGCGAGTTCAGAGAGGTTGTATGCACCCAGCGCTCATCCCTAAACCGCAGCCAAAGCACAGAGCTTTATAGCCACCTTCAACGCCATGCGGATCAATGGGAGAGTGAGACCTGGAGACTGCCTGTCTGTGAAAGAAGAAACATTCGGAGGAAATGAAACCATACTTCACATACTTCCCTAAGAGAAGAATGAATGGCTTGATTTTTGGCCGCGCACAAGAGATTTCTTATTGTGGCGACTCTTTTGGGTCAATGAAGCGAGCGTGTTTGAAACTCAAGTCAATTGAATAGAGACTTTTAATGTTGTGTCAGTGTCTCTGCAGGGCGGTTCTGGCGTGATCAAAAGCTTCGCTCCTGCGCACAGGCAGTGGATCTATCTGTACTCAATTAGTGGCAAGAGTTGAGCTGACTGAATGCTGAAGCAGTAGCAATACCTCAGGGGCAGAGAGAGCACATGACTAACTGCGCTCTCTCTCTTCCCTGTCTCTCTCTCTCGCTCTCTCTCCTTGTCTGCATGACTGTGCCAGTGAAAATTGGAAAGCCACTGTTTAAACTTTATCCAAATATCCTCTTTATCAGTCACAGTTTTTCCACTCTGTCTGTTTTCAGTTTTCTGCATGAAGGCTGCTGCTTAAAGTGAATATGATAAAGCTTATGGAAGATGACACTTGGAATGTTTCAGTGTGACATGTCTTGAACCGTGAACCGATCTTTTTTTTTGTGGTCATTTGATATTATAACTGATTTGTATTGAACTATGTTTCTGCACTTTTCTGTATTAAGTCTAATTGTCCATCATGAAGCACCTAACACATCTTTCTTTTTTTTTCTCTTTTTTTATCCTCTGCAGGTCCAACCACGCCCTATTCCTGCATTTTCTGTGGAGTACCGAGAACAGATTCTGAGGAGCCTCTTGGCTGACCTGCAGCAGTTCTTCACTGGCAAGCTTTATGTCCTTGTGTACCAGCTAAAGCTGCCAGCTGAAGAACTGTTGTGGTTGGCTCTTTCCTGGCCCATCAGAGGTGGCAATCCAGAGCTAAAGACGTTGAAGCCCAAGTCCTTACAGACAGTAGATCAGACAGATTCCACATTTTCTTTTCCGCAACATTAATTCAACCTCACGTGAACTGCGTAAGCTTGGCTTTTCGTTTTTCTCAGGCATAAACAAAGGATAATGAGCTGGGTTCGAGCTGACTCAGCCACATTCCTGGCCTGGTGAGGTCCCCTTGCCCTTATTTGGGTGTGGAGCAGGCAGGGAGTGGCTTTCTGCGCTTTTATCAGAGCTGAAAGAGGCGGCCATCTTGCTCTGCTGCTGTAGCAAAGGGCTACAAAGAAAGATGGAGGAAGGAGGTGCTTGTCTTTTCTGATGTGTATTGGGAAACGTAATAAATAACTGCTGATAGAACAGTTGTAGTGTTCATATAGATGTTTCTATGTATTCTGGAGACGTGCCCAGACTTCGACGTGTTTGTGTGTTGAAAGTCTCAGAGTTCCTCCAGGGAATGACTGATGAAAGCCTGCAGTGCATATGTAACTTCCCTTTTCCCTTCGGAGGCTATTCTGTGGCATAAATATGACTTTTAGCTTGTTTGTTCTACTCGCGCACACTACGTACAAATCTGACCTTGGTCAAACTCGATATACGCGTACAGACCTGCACATACTCGCGGCTTTAGCGCGTCACTTGACCCTAGGCAAGCCTTAAACATTACCGAAGGCCGACTTCAGTTGCCGAAAACAGGATATGAAAATGTGTGCTTTCTAAATCCTCCCAGCCAGATGAAAACCGAGAGAATTCTCACCATTTAGCAGAACCAGATGCTGCATGCCGGAAATGTGGCGTGTCTGTTCTCCCTCCATCAGGAATTCATCTGTTCCTGACCTTTTATTTTTTTGTTAAACTTAGATAAGCCACTGATTCGCACATGTAACTGTACCCGTACCTGTGAAGGGCTTCTTCAGGTCATGGGAGAAGATTGCCTACCTGATCCGCTCTAGTCTAATGTCAATCTCCCCGCAAGTGCATTAAAAGATTGCAGAGGGTCGTCGTCTCTGCTCCTCTTAAGCTCAGACGGCCTGTTGCAGGTGCACTTAGGTATATAGACAGTATTTTATTAGCTAATATACTTGAATGATCTTGAATGGTATCCTGCTGGTCCAAAAACTAAATAAAATGGATTTGGGAAAAAAAATTGCCTCCTGTATTTTATTTGTAATATTTCAATATACAGTTTGAGTCTGAAGTCTACATGAATGTTAAATGAAAATGAACATCAAGGTTCCCAAAAAGTACGTCCTGTTTTTTCTTGAGTCATATTTCCTGAAACTTTATGAGGCAGGGTTGCAATTTAGTGCAGTAGGTTAGAGATAATCTTCTTACGTTTGAGCTGTTTTTCAGCTAGCCTGATTACCTCATATTTAAAAAGGTCATGTTCCGAGCTTCTTTCCCACCACTTAATACACTGGTTCTAATTAAATTTACCAGCAATCGTAAACCAAACACTAAGCAAAATAGTGTGATAGTAGAGTGTTCTCAGAATGTTGGCTAAAGTTCTTTTAAAAGTTCTATCAAAGTTATCAAAAAACGTTTGTGTCATTGGCCAGTGTTCTAAAAATGTTAGCGTTAACATTAACACTCACTTAAATTGTTAGTGGAACGTTTTAAAAAGAATTATAATGATCTAAAAACTGGGCATTTTGGCGTTTTTGTTACTTACGGAAACGCTAGGGAATTTTTGGTTTATACAACCAAAAATTGTTAGCTGGGTTTCCGTGTTGGATTTTCCTACATCTAAATGTTTATGCATTAAATTATTTTTATGAAATTCTGCGTCTCAAAGGATTCTTTAAGGAAACAAGGCTACGTGTGTCTATAAATGCAAAATGGGTCACAGAGCCCTTTTTGTTAACGCTGGAGTTTGAAAAGTGCAGGAGGGGCTCCTCGAGCGCATAATAAACCCAAATGCCAAAGGTCAAGATACCTCATACTGACTGGAACAGGGTGAAGGCTGCCTCAGATCCCCGGTCAGTGATCAGCGGGCCTTTAAACGGGAACTTTAAACACTTTAGATAATGTTCAAACCGAACAGGGTCATGCAGCCTGAAAGCACACGTGCAGGGCCTACAATCCGCGTGAGTCATATGTTTGCTGTTCATGTCGACTTTTGTTGTTTTGATTCAATCCACAGAGGGGGACGCATCTGGAACAACTTGTAAAATCAAGTTGGAACTTTATTTTAATTTAGATTTGAATAATGGCATAAACGCACACGAGTGAAGATTCATTGTTACAGGGTGTTTTGCGCACAAGCCTTTACGCAAAATCTGTTCTCGAAGAAGAGGTCTGTTTGGATGCGCTGACAAACCACGTGGGCCGCTTGGACGGCGAGAAAACAACCCCAGACGTGGTGCAAAGGGGTGTTTCAATTATGCACGTTCTCCCTTACAAGGTTAAAGCTGCTTAAAAAGATTATCTGGAGTTTCGGGCAAGCAGGAGATCATTCACCTGATGAAACGTCCACGTTGCGACATTGCTCCAGCATCCCACAATCCTGCCCGACCTTTGCCCGTGGGCTTGTGGCACGTCAGTGCCTTTTTCCTTTAACCAGGTCAATGTACCACAGTCTGCCTGTTGCATTGTGGGTATCATATAACCAGTCTGATTGGCAAGCAGCACGGTGTGTAATGCAGTATGGTACGGCGTTCAGAAGAGACGTGTCCCTGAGAGACAACCAGAAAGGAAATAATTGTTCAGTAAAAATGAAAAAACGCTATGACGATTAATGTCGCGTTGGCATTGCAAAGCTGCTTAGCTAATTTTACTTAAGGACTGGGGAACAGTCACATGTGTTGGGAGGGAATGTAATGTGACTCTAAACGCTGCTTTGTTAACTCGCAGGCTGACACGCTGATTTACAGTATGTACAGTATAGGCTTCCATAATTATATAGCTTGCTTGCTGAAAAAAGTAGGCTAGGTGCCAAAACTACATGCAATGCTCCGATTGTGTTTACGCAGGAAGTGTAAATGCTGTCTGGGGTGTTAACAATTAATGCTATAAAGCGTACGATCATAATTGAATACTTATATAAGCGCTGACAATTCTGTCGCTATTCTCCCTATAAATATAGACGGTTAGATTTTACCCACCCTTAAAAAAAATAAATGGCCCCTTTACCAGGTCCATCTTCAGGCCCTGTGACTATGGCCACTGGTGAATTTATTAGATGGGGCTGGAAAATCCCATATGTAGGGTGTCTGTAGTGCCTGATGACTCATGAGCATATGCACGCCCACCAATGTGAGTGACTATGCTCCTGGTTAAATGAAGCACTGTGATACATACGGCACCATGCAGCCGGCAGATCCAAAAATAGACGTGGAAGGAATTTTAGGAAAACTGTGAAAAATGGGATAAATGAGTGAATTTGTAGAGAAGCAGTGCAATAGACTCTGTGATATGCATAGATTTTCACCTACTATATAGCATGGAATTAGGTGATTTCAGACGCACCCATACCGCACTCCTAACTACAAACCTAATCCTACTACCAAATCCTAAAATCTGATTGGCTGTTATGCTGGTGAAATCATAATTCACCGTACAGTAAAGAAATAGATATTTTGAATCATTAATCTGCCATCTCTGAACCTTCATGCCTAATCCCAGCGGTGACATCATCAACCAGACCTGTCTACCAGACGATTCCCTTCTCTGCTTAAAGGCCGGTTATGTAATTTCATGGAAAGTCTGACCGGGGAACTGCACGAGCTAGACAATCTCATTAAAGGGACATGATGCCTCGACGCACGTCTCCTCTGTTTCCCTCACACAAGCTGTTCTGTGCTTTCACTGTGCCTTTAATGTCACTCTGTTAGAGGAGAGCTTAATGAGAGCGTAGTACAGTTTCTTGAATGATGACAC
>JAZGTI010011689.1:0-16390 GCA_036877585.1 Botia kubotai | reverse complement strand
TTCACATCATCCACAATCCTGTCCGTCACGCCGTTCTCCAGCACGACTGATGACAGAGGTCGCCGTCGCCGTGGAAACCCAAAGGGCCTCCACTCTGCTCCAAGAGCCGTGTACATCACAGTCCGGCCCTCCTCCTGCTTTAAAGCAAGTTCACGAGCTGCATAGACACAGTTTCTCATTCATTCCCGGCACACGTCTACAGATTCTGCAATCTACAGCAGCTGTCAGTCTTTTATTCTTCATCTGGAATCTGTCCATCAGTTCCTCATACCTTCTTGGAGTATGTTGAAGAATATCTGCCGGTCTCTGCCCAGAGCAGTGAAGGTGACAGACTCCCAGGGAGTTCCAGTGTGCAGGTCCACCATCTGCTTTTCTCTGGTCCTCTCCACTCGAATCCACTTCTTTCCGTACCTGAAAACACACAGCTTCAATTCTAGAGATGAACTGGTAGATGTACCTGAACAGTGAAACCATGCACATTAGCACAAAATTAGCCTCACATGTAACATAAATTGAGCAACATCATTGTTTAATGTAAAGATAGGGATTACAAATCGCCACTGGCTTGCTCACTGGGCAAATACAGACATTGCCATAAACTAGGGCACTTAGTAGACTACAGATTTTAAATGCATTAATAATTACTTGATGCATTATTTGGTGCTCTTACCAAATAATGTGGTTTCCTGGACTTGGGTGGAAGTCAAACTGTGTATGGACACGCCCACTCTCGTGCTGCATATAGGAGGTCTCTACGCTCAGATGCTGCGTGTGTTTGGCATGTTTTGTGATCCAGCTTAACAACCAGTGATAACTCTTATCTCTGCTCGGAACCTCCAGCGTGATCATATAGTGTCTCCTGAAGAAGATCATTCCGACCTGCGCCCCCTTCCGGGCAACTGCAAGAGCCGTGCCAACGCCAACCAGTCCAAAACCTGCCCCAAAGTAAGGGTTGTCCTTCAGGGCTCCAATGAAATCTGACAGGGTCATGATGAAGGTGCCTTCAGGTTCTCCTAAGCAATCAGGAAAAGTGTTTTTGTCCTTTCCACGCGGTGTTCATCCTGCACTCACATCAAAAGAAATGAACTCATTTAAAGTGTTTGTTTTCATGCGGTATTATAATACTGTAGGATTTTCAGTCTGGTGAGACATCACATGTCAGTTCCTACACAAATGTACAATATCTTCGTAATTAACGAAATGCAGAATGAAACTGTGACTATACTTACATTAGTGCAAAGACCACGTCGCATTTTTCACACGCCATTGCCTTCGTTAGTTTTAAACATGAAACATGAGAATTAAACAGCGCACTACAACAGATCCTGCCTACAGCACCCAAGCGTTGTCTCTCATTGGACGGATCACATGGCGACCTCTGCGTTACTTCCTGCGTTCAGGAAAATCATTCCGTCTGAAATGTGTGTCACGTCAACAGTTCCGCTGTTTTGGTTACTTCGTAGTCGCCTTACGATATTTTCATTGTTTGTTTTCTCATACACAAATCTGAATAAATTTTATATGATCTAAAAAGTCATCATTCTTCACCACGGACACAATTTGATTATGGCAAATGTGAGTCAGTGTGAACCGAGAGAGCACAGAAATGGCGCCTCTTACATTGTTTCCATTGATACGAGAGCAGGTAATATTTAATTCAGCTAATAACTATAAAGTCATAACAGAGTACAGACTTTTGATTCAATGTGTTATGAAGTTTATCCGTCTCTTGATGATGAACACATGTCAGCAGCTGAGTGTGTACCGAGAGCGTGTTGTTTATTTGTTTATCAGAGCGAATGCAACAAATATCCGCGCAGGAGGTCGAAACGTTTTCCGCATTGAAATATTTTCTTTTATTGCTGTTAAAAACAACGAAAAACTAATAAAACCCCCTGAAAAAATAGTTTTTGTGCTAAAGAGCTGCTACTTTGTCTTTTTTTGTTTGAAAATGTCAAACCAGTCAATGATATTCTGCTGTGATTCGTGATGCAGAGTCTTCGTGTTGCCCGTGGATGTTGTTACACTGTGCGGTCCTGATGCTGTAACAGTTTCATCTCTCCGAGAGGAACATTTAGCCCTCTGTCACTGCTTGAGCTTTAACATGGAGCAGAAAGACTCTAAATATGATGTAGCAGTTTCTAACCATGTGGAAAATGACAGTCTTACAACAGATAACACATCTGAAGGTAAAAAAAATAAAGAATAATTAAAGAACCATTAAATTATATACAGAGTAATTTAAAGTGTTTTTTTCTGTTTAAAATGCCTTATCCTATCAAAGTTTTTGTATGCATTTATTATTATTATTATTAATATTATACTCGGACAGAGACAGGCTGCATAGATCAGTGTTTGGTAATGATTGATGTAGAGGACCAGTCACATACTCATTCGCTGTTGCATTTTTACCTTTATTGTTTTCCACATTTTAGAATATTACATTTCTTTACAGTAAGCAACCTCTGCCTTCTTCATAGTTTTGCACACTCTTCATTCTCACTGGCCATTCTTCAAGTCAGCTTCATAAATAGTATAGTAGAATATTAAGGTAGTGTGGTAGAGTTCTCATATGTGCTTGACAGACCCAACTCTAGCATTTAAATAATCCTACATATATAATAGTATATAAATATAAGTTCACACATGGCACAGTTTAAAATTCCAAGTATAATTTCATGTACTAGGAATATGCATATTGAGACCTAAAAACATATTCAGTCAGATCAACTTTATATCTCATGATGCATGCTTGTGAATTGGTCTTATTTTTTCTTGCAGACTTGTCAGCCCACAGATTATAAGAAATGTATTATTTTGTTCCTGTTACAGTTTTGTCCCAGTCGAACCGGTCGAGTAGTTCTGGGCTATCAAACAGGAAAAGAGCTCCTAAAAGACTGAAAGGGTCAAAAACTACCTCCATTATCCAAGGAAAATCAACATCTAAAGGTCGATACAAACCAGGAATTTGTATTGGTACTTTTATGAATGTTGTGATTGTATTTTCATGTTAAACTCATTCTGCATGCTTCTGTTTTAGGGGGGCATGTGGCAGAAGGCACCGAGCACGTGTTTCGCACGCACATCTGCTCTGAATGCAGGCGCTGCTTTAAGTCTCGCTCCCATCTGATGGAACACATGCGCCTTCATTTCCCCGACCCCAGTCTGCAGTGCCCCACCTGCAAACATTACTTCACCAGCAAGAGTAAACTGCGCGTCCACATGCTGAGAGAGACCGGCCAGAAACTTCACCAGTGTCACATGTGTGAATACGGAGCTGTGGAGCGCAGTTCCCTGCGACGGCACCTTGCCAGCGTGCATGGACAACAGGGGGATGAGGCTCGCAGCGAAGAGCTGTTCAAGTGCCCGACTTGCCAAAAAACCTTCCGCCAGAGTCAGGCATTAAAGAGCCACATGAAGTCCCACAACAAGACACAGAAGGGGCAGCCGTTGCTCTGCTTTCATACGGGTTGCTCATTTGAGAGCACAGAAAAGAAGAAGCTGCAAAAACACATGTTAGAGGTTCACAGTATAGAGGCCGTAGAGTGCCAGCATCATTCCTGCGGGGCTGTTTTTGGGAGCCAGGAAGACATGCAGAAACACTTGCGTACACATCAGGCTTACCACTGCCCGCTCTGTGACTTCTCCTGCTCGAACAAGAGCCGATTTCTGCAACACAAACGACAGGGACACGCAGGGAAGCGAGAGCTGAACTGTAGCTTCTGTCCTTTCTCCACTCTCAACCCCGTTGAGTTCGATCAACACGTTGGCCACTTTCACGCCAATGAGAAAACGCACCACTGTCCGCAGTGCAGCTTTGTGACGGCTCACAAACGAGTCCTGAAAAGACACATGCTGATGCACACGGGTAAGATTTATGCTTCGTTGCCAAACCTAAGACACCTCATTTTAGCCAGTTTCTAAGTCGTATCCTTTGGGGAGAAAGCAATCCCATGATGCATTGCGACAAATTTAGTGAAAACCCCAGTTGGCAGATGAGGTCATAAGCATATTCGCATCTCATTCAATACCAAAAAAATACAAAATCCATTATTTTTTAAGCTGCAATCTGTTACTTTTGCCTGTCTAGTGCCATCTCTGTTTGACACATAAAATTACAAGTTACTTTACTTACGTTGGAGTCAAATGAAGCCAAATTTCCCTGTAAATCGGACCGACATCTCACATTATAATCATTATCATGATATCAGGGAAGCTTACAGTTGAGAATCAGGGTATTGTAAGGAGATTGTGTTGAACACTGATCTGTTATGTACTCGCTCAGTAGCTAATTTTATACATTTTTTAACCAAGAATTACAAACGGATTGCAGCTTAAGTTAATATGACTACTGCTTAGTTAAGTGCTAACATCACATTCTTTGTAAATCACTTGTGAGTCTAGTTTCTCTTGTGGAGTGTTACTTGTGTTACTGCCTATGTAGAGAGATCAGATTGAGCACGTCACATGTGTTGATTGATGGTTTATATAGACAGTAGACAGAAAGGCAGCTTCACAACAATTCTTGGTTGCAAGAACGTTTCTGTAATGTTTCCGTTAAGTAACAAAAATGTTCTAAGAAAGTTTAAAATGTCAAGTTTTTGACATTGTATTAACTTAATTGCTGTGATAAAAGAATGTCATTCATATTTTTTTTATTTCTGTAACATTCACTTCTCACTATTTAAGAATAATTTTTTGAAATATATTTAACGTTAAAGAAGTGTTCTACTAATATTCCTGCGAGAACATTTTTCAGTAACTTTGAAAGAACTTTTAGAGAACGTTGTGAGAATATTCCGTGTTAGCTGGGTAGCTAGGTTTCGGTGCAGAGCTATTACGTGAATGCATTCTGTGTAGTTCTTATGAGTGCCATTTACGTATTGAATTGATTGAACATTTATATTTACAGGCGAAAAGCCCCACAAATGTGCGCTGTGTGACTTCAGATGCCGTGACGAGACGTACCTGTCGAAGCACATGTTGACACACACCAACGACAAGCAGCACATGTGCTCGGAATGTGGGTATGTTACGAAATGGAAGCACTATCTCAGCGTCCACATGCGAAAGCACACTGGAGATCTGAGGTATTGTCCTGTAATGTTGCTGTAATAAAACAGTAAAAATTACAGTAAACTCAATTTACTGACACACGTCTCTCTAGGTACAAATGTAATCAGTGTCCATACCGTTGCCACCGCATCGACCAGTTAAACAGCCACAAACTCCGTCACCAGGAAAAGTCTCTGATCTGCGAGGTGTGCGCATACTCCTGCAAGAGAAAGACCGAACTGCGCAGGCACATGCAGCTCAAGCACTCCGCAAATGCCGAGATCCAGCCTCCTGTTTACCAGTGCAAATTTTGTCCTTACACCACAAAGTATCGGCAAGCCCTGCACAGCCACGAGAACTGCAGGCACACCCGCACGCGCATGTTCCGCTGCGCGCTGTGTCGCTACACCACTTTTAGCAACACGGGTCTCTTTCTGCACAAGAAGAAAAGCCACGGATACGTGCCTGGAGATGTGGAGTGGCTCGAGAAGTATGCAGAGAAAGAAAAGGAACAAAACTCTACAGATCTGGCGCAGAACTTCTTCTCCAAAACAGCACCTCAGACTGCAGGGTTAGAGTACAGGGAACGAAATAGTAATACAAAAGCTAGTAAGACTACAGGTAACTCGCAAGATATCGCTATCAGTAATAATGAGCATGAAGCAATGGCAGCCGCTTCTGGAGAAACTGATATTGCATCTGGAAGAGATGCACGTGAGCTTTCTGCAGAACATCCAAGTTCCACTAATGAAGAACAGTGTGGCAGCCCATGTTATACTTCACAAACCAGCAGAGATAACGCACAAGCCATACTTGTGCCTGCCGATACCACAAACACAGGAAATGCATCTTTTAGCAGCTGTGCAGGGTCTCAACCATTACATACGACCCGCCAGAACCCCTTGCAGCCAGCAGCAGAGGACGATGATGACAGTACAGCTCACTGTGAGCAGCAAAGTAACCCTGAAAATCCATCCCCGGCCACAGGAAGTGTGAAAAACAGGGAAGTCCATTGGGAGCTCCCAATGTCCAACACTTCTGCCGAACCCTCAGCTTCAGAGACTTGTCTGCAGGCCATGAGAAGGCAGGACAAACACCAGGCCGAAGCTCTCGTATTAGAGGGCAGGGTGCAGATGCTTGTCGTCCAGACACAGGACAACATGTATCGATGTAGCAGATGTTCCTATGTGACCAGAAAACAGGCAGCATTAATGCGACACAACAGATCATCTTGCCAGGCGATAAAAGCGACACTGCGCTGCCAAGACTGTGGCATGCAGTTCAAACAGCGACGTTCTTTAAACACCCATCGCCTCAGGAAGTGCCCGTCACTGCGCAGTGGCAGAAAGAAGTTTACCAGAGTGGACACTCAGGAAGCTTCTGGGAGTAATGGATCAGGAAGTCACGCATCTGATCGGGTAATCAGGAGTAAAGATCAGTGTACGTCAGAATCCCTAGTTAAGCAACCCAAAATGACTGAGGTCACTGGAGCTGATTCAACTGAAAGCACACCACAAGAACTGCAGGCAAATCTCGAGAGTAGAAAAACCAAGAGTATCAACACTAAGACAGGTTTAGCTGAAGCAGAGGACTCTGTAAATGCTGAGATATCTGGCTACATTGAAGAGGGTGGAAGGTATACTTGCAAAGTATGTACTTTCTCATCGGTAAGGAAGGTCACAATCGATCGTCATTGCACCACCTGCAACAGAAGCATGCATACTAGAGATCTAGCTGACAACAGAGAGCTGCTGGAGCTAGAGGACGATCATAGTGACTCAGATTATAATCAGGAAGAAGATGGAGCAGATTCCTCAGAAAGAGATTCGGCAGAGGACGAGAGACCACAAGACCCAAAACCTCGATTCTCCTGTCCCAATTGTCCCTTTGTGTGCCATCAGAAGAGAGCTTTAACAAGTCATGAGATAAAGGGTTGTTTAAAAGCAGATGAACTGCAGTGCCCACACTGTTCATTTGTGACCAAATCAGAAAGATCTTTAAACCATCACGTCCTAGGTCACAAGAAGGACAAAAGCGCTGCGAGAGAAAAATCATCTGGCAAACTTCAGTGCAGGCTTTGCTCTTTCACCTGCAAACAAGAGCGTTGCCTGACGCAGCACGTCGCTGTGAAACATGAGGGTGTTCGACCTTACCGATGTCGCTTCTGTTCGTTTAGCACGATACGACGCTACCGACTGGAGGCCCATGAGTCCATGCACACAGGTGTTGGGAGGCATCGCTGCAAACTGTGTGGCCAAACGTTTGGCACCACGTCCAGACTTCGTTTGCACCGTCAGCGCATCCATGACAAACAGGCGACGCATTTCTGTTCTTTTTGCGATTATAAAGCATACAACTTCAATGACATCAGCCGACACAACTTGAGCTGCCACACCGGCGATCTAAACCACCTTTGCAGCCAATGCAATGCACGTTTTAGCTCCGATGTTGCCCTCAAGCAACACTGCAACCGTGTGCATCCAGAGGCGAACAGCCTGTCATGCTCTCACTGCAGCTTTACTTGCAACCGTCAAGCGGCTCTCAGAGCGCATCTGCAGCGGGACCATTCGGATATCAGGAACGGTGCTTCAAGTAGAGATTCTGGTGCTCAGGATGGTCCAGATAAACAGCACAAGATCCCAGTCACCCATCAGTGTCCGGTTTGCTCGTTCAGCACACATAAAAGGCTCCTTCTGGTCCAGCACATGTTGGATGAGCATGAAGATGGGCCAGCTGCAGAGAAAACGTTGAAGTGTGATGTCTGCGGTTTCTCCTGCAGCCACCAAGTGGTGTTTGACCAACATGTGCGGTCACATGGAGGAACCTGCCTATACAAGTGCACTGAGTGTGAGTTTTCCACCAGGAATAAGCAGAAGATCACCTGGCACATTCGGATCCATACAGGGGAGAAACCTTACCGCTGTGAGAAGTGCAGCTACGCCTGCGCTGATCCCTCACGACTGAAGGTATGAGCCACCATTTTGATTTCCAGTTTGAACTCACAAAGCACTGGTGCTCCCAACTTAAAGACAGGGTAGGTGATTTGTTCCTGATAGCAATCACTAGTGGTCTAAATATAAAAATGTTCTATAAAAAATGACTATGAAATGTTCGTCCAATCATTGAATTCAATGCGAATGCAATGATAGGACGTCCAACTTGCCTGTCAAACTGTGTATTTGCATACCTCCATGCACTACTACATCGATACTCTTCGAAATTGCCTACCCCACCTTTAATTAAGCTTCCCCTTTCTTAGTATCATATGAGGATTCACATGGAAGAACGCAAATATCTCTGCCCAGAATGTGGCTACAAATGCAAATGGGTCAACCAGCTGAAGTATCACATGACAAAACATACAGGTATGTATTTGCAAAATTACAGTAAGAAAAAATTACTGTAACTGTAACATTGCTGCACGCACTGATGCATTTATTCTCCCCTGTGTCTCAACAGGGGCCAAACCGTATTCGTGTGAGGACTGCGAGTACCGCACCAACCGCGCCGACGCCCTGCGCATCCACCGGGAGACGCGTCACAGAGACACTCGCTCTTTCATCTGCGAGAAGTGCGGGAAGGCGTTTAAGACACGCTTCCTGCTAAAGACTCACCAGAGGAAGCACAGCGAGGAACGGCCCTATGTTTGCTCCGTGTGCCAGAGGGCATTCCGCTGGCCCGCAGGTCTTCGACATCATTTCCTGTCCCACACCAATCAGCTGCCATTTCATTGCCTCCACTGCCCCTACAGGGCCAAACAAAAATTTCAGGTTGTGAAGCACCTTCAGAGACACCACCCCGACCTGCCGGTGCAAAATGGTGTAGGGAAAGACCAAGAGGCCACTAGCATGGTTACACAGAAGGATTGGATTAGAGAAGATAGACAGGAAGATGGGAAAACTGCTTTAGAGGGAATGCAGACAACCGAACACACATAGCCACCCATTGTCTGTATACATGTAGGTATGTACATGTACATGTATGTAGATGTATGTAGAACATAGAACAGGGTACATTAAACAGTTAGAGCGTGGAAGTATCACATGCCAACGGTATTAAATGGAAATCACACTGAATAAACATTTTGGAATGTATGTATTTATTCCTGTTGATTCTTTTACAAATTAAAAATGTTTTTTAAAGGGATAAAGACAAATTCATGACTGACTTTGATATTTACCCATGCATGTTAATACACAATGGGAGTACATGAGAATAATGTCATTTGAAGACTTTTTTTGGTCATTTATAAAAGGCACTGCTGTCATGCTTAATTTATATCAATTCAGCTTACCTTAAAACACTGTGCAAGATGCTCTCTACCCTGACTACTGTGTTTACTGTACATTTAATAAAACAAAATGCATTTTACTGTGTTTTGCTACATTTTATATTGGTATACTTTATATTGCATAAATTATACTGGTACAGTTTGCAAATATGTGAAAGCTTTTCTGCATCATTTCTGTGTGTTTTTATTGTTTAAAAGGCACTACTAACACCAAGCAACTATAATATACTACATCTAGTAGTATTTAACTATTATTTACTACCATTTAACAAAAGTTAACTGCTACACTTGTGAAAGCTAGTTAATGCATCAGTCTTTAAAAATGTTTTGGTTTGTTCAAACCATTTCCAGCTCTTTCTAGTCTTTTAACATCAAACTACAGATTTTGTTTTTGCCAAGTATACGCTATTCACGACTGACTTGTTACAGTATTGTAGATGAAACTCCTGGAGTTGGGAAATCACAGCTCTGTGATTTTTATATGAACAAACAGGGAAGATGGACGAATACTTGTTCCGTCTTTTGACAATAGATGCACATGTCGATACCCTGAAAAATAAGGTTTTCTTGTTAATTTTCAAGAAACACCAATTTATTCCGAATGACTTTAGAGCAAACTCGTATTAGCAGTATTTTTTGCTGTTAAATTGCCTGACACTGTTATAAATGTAAACCTACCTGGCTGAATACAGGGGAAAGGAAGTGTGTACTGTCCTATAAAGTCATTCCTAGATGTTTTATCATAATCTTCGACTACAAAGCGCACTAGCGCAAGCTCAGGGGTGTGGACTGCGAACTGCAGGGTTTCATTCCAACATGGATTAAATCCTGTGCAGGTAAAAAAGAAAAATCAATGCATGCGCGCTCATAATTATTTCATGTCAACTCTCATGTCTCTAAAGTGATCTGGCACAGCTTCAAAGCGTTCGTTCACTTCCTCACCATTGTTCTCGATGTATTTGGTCTCCTGTTTGGTTTGATCCAGAGGAACGCCGTAAATTTCCACCCTTACGAAAGGGTCTACAATGGACCATTCTTTTTTACTCACTTTGGGGAGCTGTTGACAGCTAATAACCTAAAAAATGAGGACAAACAAGAAGAATCGACCTATAAAACCTTGACAGGACAGAACTGACAGAAGGAATATGATGGAATACCTTCACAGAGAATTGTAATGCATGATAACCGTCTCGTTCCTGTGGTTTGTCAGGATGAAAAGATCTCTCTCGGTTGCGCAGGATCTCTGGTTTTAGGACATAGCCACAGCGTCCATTCTGACTAAACAGCCCATCATTAAGATCCATTTCCATCCCGGCAGTCTGGAAGTTTAATGCCACTGTGGAGCAGAAGTACATTACTGTTTATTGCAGATGAACTTTTCACTTTAAAACACATTATCTGTGTTTCCTCACTTCCCTCTACGTCGCCTACAGTGCTGAAAACTTTTCATAAGGCTTTGCTTCCCACACTATTGCATTCCCACCCTGCAGTACTCATGGCATTATGGTGCATAATGAGATTTCCGTTAAACTGACCAATCTGGCATCCAGTGTTCCACATGTCCTGCGCACAGTAATTTGAGGAGTCTGTCCTCATTCCGCTGGGATACACTCTGGTTAACTGCCTGGTGTTATGCAGCACAAAGTCTGGGCCTGATGTGTGTAGAAATGGGACAAATCCAGTTTGGTGGGAATCCATTATACAGAAATCAAATTATTAGCATATAGAGAGAAAGGGATCTCATTTATTGGTGTGTGTGTCTGTGTGTGTGGGGGGGGGGGGAGGGTTTAAAGGTACAGCAGCAAATAAACATTGATCTGAAATATACTGAATATTCCAAAAGTGGGCTATGATATGATGATACCCCTGATGATACGGGCTAGTATAAAGAAAGACTTTCTGACCTGCTTCCTTGGAATATTTACGGACTTTAGACTCGGAGAGTGATGACATCTCATAAGGTTTGCAGGAGCTGGAGGAATGCTCGAAGCCATGGAAGTGTACACTTTTACAGAACACAAGGTCTGAGAGCTCCTGGCATAGTTTTTGTTTCATTTCCTTAAGAAAGCAGACAACATCCAAAACACTGTGAATGGAAAACACTGGCTTTCATTCAGTTCTGGTTATTTGCACTGGTACCTTCACATCTGCTGCTGGATTCTCTGCTGCTGGATTCTCCTTGTTCATTTCTGCTGCCTCGTCCTCATCACTCACTTCACCTGTGAGGTTTTCAGACTCACTTTCCATCTTCTTTCCTTTCAGCAGGATTTTCATCTTAAGTGCCTAGTAGAATCAATGCCGTATATAATTTACTTTTACATTCATGCGTGTGGCAGACGCTTTTATCTAAAACGACTTACATTGCATTATATTACACATTAACGCCACGCTCTAACCACTGAGCTACAGGAAAGCTGTAACTTTCCTATAGACATAATATCTACATTTATATATAATATATACATGCTTGACAACCTGTTTTTAAAATCAATAGATGAGGAAATATTTTAAACAGACAGACAGATTCAAGTTTTTAAATTAAGGTCATTATAAACATCAATACTTCTGTCTGTCAATTAAATGTACTACCTTTATATTAAGTAGTTAACTGTCTCTTCTCATCTATGGATTACAGCGTTGTTGGGCTAACCGGAGCTCACCTCTGGTGATGGAAGCTCGCTGGCGGTTCTGGTGTCCTCTGTGGGCGTCAGCAACATATCACCCAGGATGTCTCTGAAATAACGAGCCATTACTTCCTGCTGCTCTATGCTGCAGTGGTTTTCGATGGACACTATGAGGGGATACTCAGATTCCTAAACAGAGAAAATGCCAAGATTAAAAATATCTGAAACACAAATGGTTACGTCTGTACAAATGACAGACGCGTTTCCGGTATGTGTTTGTGAATTTGTGGGGCCAATATGATCACCTCGAAGGCATATTTAGCGATAGTAGTAATGACGTCTTTTAAGGGAATCTTCGATGTGAAGGTGTGTCCGTGGTAAACGACAGGCTCCCCGTTGGATCCGTTCCAGCAGTCCACCTCCACACACCTGCAGCCTCGTTTGAGGGCCCTTCAAAAAGTTCAGCACAAATAAATACATAACCGCAACACACAAAGTGAAGCATTCGACTATTGCCAGAGGTCTTTAACAGAGGGTCCGTCAATCAATGCATAATCTCTCATAAACTGATGTTTGTGACAAAAATGAAAATATACATTAAAATACAATGTACAGTTAACGTCAACAAAAAGGAAAAAGCTAATGTTTTACTTTATGCTTTATTAAATTAAGATATAATGTACCAGTATATACTGAAAAACTAAATACTACAAAATATATATATTTTACATTTATAATTATAAATAAATTATATTTATTTAACAAAAATAAATAAATTATTATGCAGGCAGCTGTATTACCAAGCTTATATTGATTTTCATAACTCACTTGATGTACGCCTCGACGCTGCTTGGCCCTTTTAACTGATCTTCCATCAGATAGGTGTTGTGGGAGGAGGAGATGTAGTAGTGGGCGAGAGGCTGGCTCATGTCCTGGTAAAGACCTTGATGCTCTGGATTGAAGATGGAGCCCTCAGGAGACGTCAGGTACATTAGGAACCCATCGATTGACATGCAGTGATTCATTCTGGCTGTGCAGGAAAACAGGAAGAACCATCTTATCTCTATCATCCATCATTACCCAGCAATCCTGAATAATGACCACTTTACTGCTGCTTAGTGATCTACATCCACCCTGTTCCAGGACGACCTCCAGGAGCTCACGTTTGGATGTCTCCTCTGATAGATACCTTTCCATCCTCTACTAACAAGCTCGTGAGTTGAACCAGGTGTGTTTGATTAGGAAAGGTGTGTTGTTTAGGTTTGTCGAAAAACAGGGTTAGGCACCACCAATTTAGATTAAGTGTCCCACTTTACTCTTGAAAAAATAGGTGCTTCACGATGACATTGAAGAACCATTTGTGGCTGTATGGTTCCATAAGAAACCTTTAACATCTATAGAACCGTTCTGTTTCACAAAATAGTATAAACAGTATTTTAGACTTGAATAGTATTTTAGGAAAGAAATGGTTCTTTTTAGAACCTTTGACTGAAAGGTTCCTTGGGGAGCCATAAAGAGTTATTCTATGGCATCACTGTAGGGAACCTTTTAAGAAGCTACATTTTTAAAAGTGTAATCCACTGTCAACCTAGCTAACAGGGAACGTTCTCAAAACATTGACTAACATTCTCTAAATGTTCTCAGTTATCATAAATGTTTTTGAAGTAATGTTAGTAGAAAGGCTTTTTAAGTTGTTAATAGAACATTTTAAAAATGTTACAAAATCAAAATATGTTTGAATAAAGTTAAACATTAATTAAAACAGGCAATAATGTTAATAAAACATATAAAAAACATTCCTAGAACATTCAAAATAATGTTTAGAATGTTTTCGTTACCTAATGGAAATGCTGGGGAAACGTTCTTGCAACCTACAATCGTTCGCTGGGAATACAGTGCAACAGTGACACTCTTTAAACACAATATTTTTTAAATGAATTTAAAATCCAGGAGCTAGTCTATCACCAACTCAGCACTGACCAGCATAAGCCAGCAGAGAAATCTGAGCTGGACTAACAGGTTTTATTAGCAGGCTACATCACTAACTGATGTTGAATTTGATGTTGTTTCATATCTATCACGTAGTATAACTGTAAGTTTGTAGGAATCATCATTACCTGTGTCTGAGGGCTCGTATTGCTCTATCAGTTGAAGGGCATGTTCATAACTGCTCTCCCCCTCAAGCTGCTCGTCTCTGAGGAACTCCTCCAGGTCACACTGAGACAGACTCTGCCCATCACTGGAGTACTCCTGGAACAGCTCCAGCACCTCAGATCTTTCCGTCAGCATCTTGTAGAACTCCACAAACTCCTGATCCTCCAGCGTTCCTGACTCAGATTTATCTGCCTTCTGCGAGAAAAACGTCAGCCATTGAAATCCATGAATGTCGGCGTGATAAAGACTCAAATGCAATCAACCACGGGCAACAAATGATCACCTGAAAAAGATAGCTGGCGTGTTCTTCGTTCATGTCTATATTCATCATTTTCAGCAGCTTTTTCGCTTCCCTGAAGTTCATTCTGCCGTCCTTGTTTTTATCTGCTTTGAAAAACCACTCTGAGATCCATCTGAGCAGATACATGCTTCAGGAAAACAGAGCTGTCATTTCAAATGTATCTAACATCATTCATGAGATGTGATTACAAGAATACTGATACAAGGATACTGGTCAACTTTGGTGCTCTCATCCATGTTCTCTATGTTCTCCATGAGGGCTCTGATTCCCTGGATCCAGGCCTGAGCTTCTTCTGCAGACTCAGCCACCAGGTCCAGGTTTCCCCTGCGTCCACGGAAGACCAGCGTGAAGCAGCGGTCGGCAGAAAACTCGTCCGCCACGCTAAGGAGAGTCTCTGACTGATGGCCTTCACGAACAGCCTCTACATCACTGATAGAGACTGACCAAAAACAAAATCAATAATAATAATAATTTATATTATAATCTTATCAACCTTGTGTGCCAAAAACCAACAAACAAACTAGGAAAAAATCCAGTTAGATTCGGATTATTACATAATCACAGGGTTATTAAAGCACGCAGTGTTACAATACTAGTTGTTCCACTTACATGTAGAATAAGAGTTTATTGCCCAGCTGGATTTATAGGTGATAGTCTTACAGTCCTCCTGAAGTTTATAGTGTCGTTGGCGCTTCCACATACGGGACTTCACTTTCCGCAGAAACATTCCGGCCTTCATGGCCTCCAGATGTTTGTGACCCTCTTGACCTGTGAGAGAAACAGCAGAAAGAATGAACATTTATTAACAATACTAATGGGCGATAATAACATTTAGATATAATATTAAGACTTACAACAATTTAGGGGCGATTCCATTTTCTACTACACAGCTTTTCTGCAGACACAAATAATCATTAATAATTAAATCAATTCAAATTCAGTTCACTTTTGTACAACGCTTTTCACACCAAACATCATTTCAAAGTTGTACGTCGCCAGAAGAGTGTGAATAGAAGTGATTCAGAATTCAAAGCTCAATTTTTATTATCCTAACACACACACCAAATTCAAATAGCTCACTGACTCTATACAGATCTCTCTACTGTATACAGTACATACACTGGACAGACGTATCGTGTATGTATTGACAGCTCAGTGCTGAGGTGGCGTTGTTGTGATCCATCCTCTGGAGAACAGATCTTCCCCCAAAACCAAAAGACAGGAAATCCTTCAGGCGGCTGGTATGAGAACTCACAGCCATCGTGTCATTTTGTTACCTGTAGTTCTAGATGCTCTTTTGTCAGAGAAAATACAGGGCAGTGATGCTACAGAAAACTTTAAACAGGCTTGCATAACAGATGTTCAATAGTGAGAACACAGTGATGATCACTGTAATGTTCTCTAAAGGGAAAAAGAAGCGCATTCAGGCACAAGGAGAGCAGGCCAGTCAGGCGTGCCATACTGAGTCATGAGTCATGGCTAAATATGACTGGGAGATTCACACGATCCTCTGCTGGCACCATCACCACTAATACGTCCCAAAGGGATTAAACACAATCTGAGTTGCTCATAAATAGTTTCCTGCTATTATTCTGTTCTAATAAACACATGCATGTTGTGTAGCATAACTGTCTTTACTGTGAATCAGACTTATACATGAAAACATTACACATGACTGCCATTTGTTCCTGTTTGAAATACAAAGGTAAACAATACTGCAGATGCGGCGAGTCAGAAAATACTCGGAGAAAATTATGCCGTCATGTTAGCCGACACTAAAAATAGCAAATGCTGGCAGAGTGTTCCCGCCACACAGCAGAGAGAGAATGAGAGTCTGCATCTTGTATATTCATTGCTGAAAGAAACACAGAGGAATGACACAGAGAATGGAATAAACAAAACTCACCGAACTGAAGGTCGTCTGATGAATGCAAACATCTGAAGGAGTTCAAGACAGAAACACAG
>JAZGTI010011688.1:0-16391 GCA_036877585.1 Botia kubotai | reverse complement strand
ACAAAGAAATGTTTAATTATTTTAAATTATTTTAGTTTTGGGATTAGAGGGTTGTCCTCTAATTCAAGGAACACGCAGAGAAAGTTCTAGAATTTTGTATGACAAGCAAGAAAAAAGGTCACATTTTGTCATTGTTGTTTTCTTTAAGGTCAGTTAGTTAAGATGCTTCTATACACTGAAGTGACAAGATATCTGGATTTCAAAGTGGTTGAGGGAAGCTTTGTGTATAAAGGGGGAAAAATATACAAAGTGCCCTCTACTGAGACAGAGGCTCTGGCCTCAAGTAAGTAAAGCTATCTTTAATGTTTCTAATATTGACTCAAGGACTAAATTAGGATTTATTCATACAATCAAAATGGAGGGTTGCTCAATTGTATTTTACCTTGTGTTGTTTAGACCTAATGGGAATGTTTGAGAAAAGACGTTTCAGGAAGTTCCTTGTTTTTGTGGCCAACTTTGATGAGAATGACCCCAAGACCTTTGAGGGTGTTGATCCCAAAGTCACAACAATGGGAGAAGTGTACAAGAAGTTTGACTTAGGGCAGGATGTCATAGACTTCACAGGACATGCCCTGGCCCTCTACAGGACAGATGAGTAAGTGTGGCTAATGTTATATAACCTCTCAGGGACGAATTCACTGAACAGTAGCACCAGTTTTGCATGCGGCCTGTCGGTGCAAAAACCTGCATCCTATGCATTAACATTTACATGTATTCATTTGGCAGAAGATTTTGTCCAAAGCGATATACAGTGCATCTGAGTAATACATTTTATCAGATCATCCTATATATATATATATATATATATATTTAGATAGATAGATAGATAGATAGATATAGTTCTCCTATAGTTCAGGAATATATATATATATATATATATATATATAGTTCTGGTAAGGTGCTTCAGTATTTAAATCTTTAATAATAGTACTTGTACTTTGTATAAATTATGCTTATGGATTATACCTTATTCACAAAAGTCATTGTATAGTTCTGATCATCACTTGCTCTCGTCTTCCAGTTACCTTGAGCAGCCGTGTCTGGAGACCATTAATCGGATCAAACTCTACAGCGAATCTCTGGCACGTTACGGAAAAAGCCCGTATCTGTACCCCCTGTACGGGCTGGGAGAGCTGCCTCAGGGATTTGCTAGGTCAGCTGATCAGTATCAATGTTTCTCATTCTGTAGGAATCACTTATGAAGAGTATTTGTGTGACTTTCTTGTAAATTTCTAGGTTAAGTGCAATTTATGGTGGAACCTACATGTTGAACAAACCAGTGGATGAGATCGTTCTGGAGGGAGGCCATGTGGTGGGTGTGAAATCTGAGGGAGAGGTAAACTTAATTCGTCTTTTATGCTTTGGAATTTATAGCAATTTTTATTACATAAATTACAATAAATACTTTAATAAATTATTATTACAAAGCTACAACACACAACAATGTTGGAGACGGAATTTATGTGTAAATGTGGTGTCACAGCAATTTGTTTCTATATGGTTGCCTATATGTACTTATCTGCAGATGTGACATAATCATTATGGCTTTCGCAGATTGCGCGCTGCAAACAGCTGATTTGTGACCCCAGCTACATCCCGGAGCGCGTGCAGAAAGTAGGCCAGGTGATTCGAGTCATCTGCATCCTCAGCCATCCCATAAAAAACACTAATGATGCCAACTCCTGTCAGATCATTATCCCCCAGAACCAGGTGAACCGCAAATCAGGTCAGTAACAGACATGCTTTAATTGCTTTTGTTAATTCTGTAAATTGAATAGCGCAATACATTAATACGTTACAAAATAATTGGCAGCATTTTTAAGAATTACATTTAATAACAATAATAACTATTATTATTAATATAACAACAATAATAATAATCATCATCCATCAAATTATTAAACGTTTTGTTTAAAAGTGTCTGCAACGGACACATGTAAGATGTATGTTTGTGCATGATCTCACAGTCACCCCTAGAGGGTGCTGCTTACATCATATACGAGTTAAAAGAATTTCAGCTGCATGTTGATATGATATCGAAGTTAATGTGTATTTTTGCTGTTTGCACACAGATATCTATGTTTGCATGATCTCCTACGCCCATAACGTGGCGGCTCAGGGGAAATACATTGCCATTGCAAGCACCACTGTGGAAACCTCGAATCCTGAAGCTGAAATTGAACCTGCTCTGGAACTTCTTGAGCCCATTGACCAAAAGTCAGTATTCCTGAAGCTGGCTTTTCAGTGCTTTGTAGGAAATGAAAGAAAAGCGCACAAAACCATCCCTAAAAACAAATCCATTATATGAATTATTAAAGTTTAGACACAGACTTCATAAGTAATCATTTTTTGTCATTTTGGCAGGTTTGTGGCCATCAGTGATATGTATGAACATACAGATGACGGTACAGAGAGTCAGGTGAGTGTCACAAACATTTCTCCTGTGCATCAGTCAGACATGTTTAATAGCTCTGAAAACGACGCGTTTTGATGTCACTTTCACAGATATTCGCGTCGCGGTCTTACGACGCCACCACACACTTCGAGACGACCTGTAACGACATCAAGGACATCTACAAGCGCATGACAGGAAGTGACTTCGACTTCGAGAACATGAAACGCAAACAGAACGATGTGTTTGGGGAGGACGAACAGTGAGGAGGAGAAGGGGAGCGGAAGGGGAGATAGGTCAGGCTAAACTTGATTTACATGAGCTGGGTTTGAAGAACACAATAGAAATTATAACAATGTTGTAAATCTCTTTCAGCTGTCTTTATCTTACCCAGAATGCTCTTTGTCCCCAAGCCCCGCCCCTGTGTCTCTGTTCAGATTCACACAGTTCAGCACACAGACACAACGCTCTATTGCTCACATTCCATACTTCACCTATCTGCACTACAAAGTGGGCTAACATCAACATGCTGTTTTAGATTCTTACGAACGCTGTACGCATTGGTTTGCGCAAATATCCCTTCGGAGTGAAACGCGTGTCTTTTCGATTGAATATTGTCTTTTACTGAAGCCCGCACATGTGAAACTCAGTGAATGTTGAAGATAAAAGAATTTTGTGCTAACTTTACTAAGAATATTCTCCAGATATTCACTACTGTAGATCCACGTAATGTTTCACATCCTCAGACTGTTAGTTTGGCTTTTTGACCTAGTCGTTCTGACATACAGTAACGGCTTCATAAAAAAGTAACTCTACTGTAATTACATCGTGAAATCATTAAACACTAATAATTAAACACTACAGTCTGAGACATGGCAAAGGATGAAATATGATATTGATCATATTTAAAAAGAAATGCAGTTAGAGAACCTTTGATTTAGAGCCTTTGATTTAGCAACCAAGATACATTTTACATAATGTTCTGAATGGATCTGACAGTCCCATAGATATATATTATCTACCACTCACTGCTCTTTAAAGTTATTTAATTCCCTTTGTTTTGTTTTTGCATTTAACTTAAATGAGGTGTATAATATGCAGTATAGAAGTGAATTGTAAGCCATTAACTTGAAACTAACATTATGGTCCTTGTAAGTTTCTGGTTGTGTTTTAATGAAGTCTGATATGGACAGCTGTTATTGAATGAAAACGATTGGGATCATTTCAAATGGGACCATCTCAAGATTAATTATTCATAATTCTTTGTCGTCGCTATACAAAGTACAGCGAATTTTGAGGAAAAGATTATCGTAACTGATTCGCCTGACTGACTTTAAGAGTTACGAACAGACAAAAACAAACCTGGGTAGCGCCATCACAGACGCTTCCCCGGTTGAAAACAAATGTTCATTTCCATGATGGAAATTCCCAGTTTGTAAAATGTGAATTTAATGAGCACCAGATCCTTTGGTATTGGATAGTAACCATATGCTGTGATATTCCGGCTTCTGTAAACAAGGTCCCGGTATGAACACCTAAAAAACACCTGCTATTAAATACATATAACTCTTCATTTGTCATTAACACTACGCCTCTACCTGTGAATTATAAAGCACTCACTTTAACCTGCACTCAAACTGCATCTATGATTAACAGTCTCTGCATTTACACAACACAAACTGTTGAAGTATTGACCTGAGATTAGTCATTTTCACCATTACCGATATTTGCTGTATAGAAGTGTGTTAATCATGTTCATTTCCGTTTTCTATTGCCATACTTAGTAATAGTGGACAGTAGTCTGCTGAACCAGCTGATCATGTTGTGCATTCTGAACACTCGCTGTACTGCTTTCAGTGTAGAATATACAAGCATCGCTTTCGTCATGTGTTGTTTTCCATATTCACTTGTTGAGAAAAAGCCTCTGACAATAGTTTCTTTCCCTCTTTCTTTTAAACATAAAACAAGATGCAAGTGGTAGTGACAATTTTATTACATTCTTGAAACTTATTGGGCCAAAGTCACTGATGGCCTTATAATATCACATAGAAACATAAAGATTTTTAACTTTATTGTCCTTAGTGCACAAAATTAGCGAATTAACAACGATAACTGGAATCCAATAGAATTAAGCATTGTTATGTTTGGAGTTACAGTATCTTCTGCTCCTCTCCAGCATATTATCACATGTTTGGATTAACTGTTTTACTGTACTTTTGTACTGTATTTATTTTTATTTCGTCTTTCATTTTCATTGTTGAAACAACTAAACATTGAAGGAAACAAAAACTGACACAAACTTGATGACTTTAAGTTGTGAATTTCATCTCGTGTTTGAGCAGTCTTGTGCAACAAAATAAATATGAATAAAATTAAACTCAAACATCCTTTGGTTTAAAATGATTATTGGATTTTGTTTCAGCATCTTACTAATGTACAACATTTTATATTCAGTACATATCTTCTTTTATACTGTTTTACATATATTAACCGTAAATTTTCATTATTTAAAATTGAAGCATATATACACATATTTATGCAAACTAAACAGAAGCTAGGAAAATAATCTTTGGTTATTATAAAATATTTCGATTCGCTCTTAAAATCATATCACAGTGAGAATATTAAATATTATTATGACAAAATTGTAAAATGTTAAATTAATGACGAATATGCAGATATACCATTAAGTTCATATGTCACTATTTTTACCATATAATGCATTTGCAAACAATACAGCAATCTTAATTAATCCTGACTGTTCATTACAATTAATCCTGACTGAACTATATGTTGAACTCTCCATAGTCCCTCATGACAAATTTAAATAACTCAAAGTTAGCAAACTAGTGTTCCAGTGTCCTCTATGTACCTCCTGTAAATCTGCAGATATGGAAACGTAAGCTACAATTGATATACTATGAGGGTTATCTATTGGTGATCCACAACATAGCTCTGATAGGAATGGCCCAAAAGTCTCTCTACCTCAACCTTTGGCACGACCCAACACTGTGCTGAGTGTCGTTTCCTGGATGAATCCTTTAGGTTCTTGTCCTGTAGGGTGACAGGAAAATGCTCGTCTCCTTTCTTTAACAGGCCCATGGCCAGTGAACTATTATTTGTTTGCCCATGATGGAAACCAGCCTGATCCGTGACCCTTATCACCTCGATATGGGTATGTAGAAACTGGCCTAGAAGTGAAAAAATATTGAGATCAGACTCTTAACTGTAACTATTTTGTGACTTACTGCAGTGTTATCATTAACAAAAGCTAAAACACGACTAACCGAAATGAACAAATAAACAGAATTGGAAAACGGAAACTAAACTAAAATACTTTCAATGCTAAACTTTTTACCCGCCTTCATTAAACATACAAATGCCATTGAAAAGCTATAAGCGTAAATGAAAGTGAATGCAGAAAAACCACTATATAGTGACAATACAGAAAGCTAAACTAAACTGAAAGGCTTAATTGAAAATAAAAATCAAACCCATAATAACCCTGACTCACTAAACAAGATTTACCGAAGGAAATACAGTGTTGCCTACCCAGCAGCCCTTGACTGAGCTGAGAAAGGCCCTTGCCATCAGCGATATAGAAGCCCAGATGTTCCATCTGAAAGTATCTGGGGTGGTTGTAGTGATGGAACAGAACGAGGAACTGCACGTCCCTCCCAACATCAACCCAGCAGCTATTATGCTTCTCAACCGTGATTCTTAAGCCTTGATGTTCTACAGATCCGTGCTGATTGGTGGGCAGCATCTTAGGTCCCTCCCCTTTTATCTCTACCACCACTGAGTCCACTGTTAATGTGATCAAGAAGCCACCATTGGCAGCAGTAATGATGATCCTGTCGAAGAATGTACGAGTACGATTCTCCATTCCCTCTTTAGAAGGTGCCAATATCAGATGCCCATCCACAATAATGCCTTAAACACAAAATGGAATAAAATGAGACATCAATCATGTAAACAGCATATCTCGAATCCTGTTTAATTTCAATGAAGATACAATAATAACTGGTAAGGTATAGTTTTTTATTTAAGTATCTCTTCAGCTGCCTGATTAAAAAAATAAACACCTCTGTCTGGGTCCTCGAGAAGGCGCAGCACGTCATCGGCCTGGCCATCAAGAGTAAAACACAAGTTCTGATGAGTTTTTGGGAGCTTAACAACAAAGTGTGGGTCTCCATCCACTTTGAGACACAAAGAGACACATAATATTAAAGTATGTTAATAAACGATTTATAGAATAATACTTTTCATTTAGCTTCAAGCCTATTATTTATGCTGTCACCTGCTAGTAGTGTCATACCTGATGAGGAGAATACTCTAACTGAGTTTAAACTGGAGTCCAGGTCTGCTGAAATGATCAAGACAAATGAACTGATATTGTGCTCTACACTTTGTGAGACAGTAGAAGTTGCACTACCTTTGGAAGGTTTATTACAGATAAAGTCGTTTTGAAAATATAAATGACGTGCTTACCAGATTCCTCAGTGTCTGAATCTGGAACAAACGAACCAAGAATTGTTAACGATAAAAAAATAATATCGGTTAGTAGATTGAGCAGATTCATAAATGTTTTCAACTTACATGAATCATAATGGATGTTGTAGTCATAGTCGTAATCTTGGGCTGCATTGTAGTCTGTAAAATATGATCACAATGAGGTAATTTTGGTCAGCTTATAGACATCGGTACAGAACAGATATTTAAATAAAGAAATAGTTACCCACCTTTAACAAGCTCAATATCTGTGTGAGAGTAGAAAGAAAGTTGAAAAAAATAAATACATGCCTAATACTTTAACTCCGTACCTTGAAATACTTGATTAAATTAAATGACTATTATACCTTTCTGTTGAATATGGATGGTAGAAGAGACATCTGATATAAGGACAAAAAATAACATTACATTTATTTACATTTATGGATTTGCCAGATGCTTTAATCCAAAGGGACTTGCATAGACTTTATAGCCTGCATAGTGTCTCATAGTGTATGTCCACTGGGAATCAAACCCATGACCTCAATGCACTTTAGTGCAATGCTCTACTGCTAGAGCTATAGGAGCCCAGGAACATTCATTGCCAAAGGCTTGGGTATGCAGCTCATAAGCAGAACTTAGCTGTTCAGCAACTACAGTTATTGATAATATGTGAAAGATGTTGAAAGAAGACAACCTCAAAGCAACGGCAACTTCTGAAGGAACTCACCCAGAACACGAGATGCTTCCCACAGCTTAGGTGCGTCTGTCATTCCTGGCATTGGCATAAAAGTTGGAGCCAGCAGTTTGGCCACCTCCAGCTCAACATCTACATTTTCATCCGTTGTAGATGGAGTGGTGGAGTATAAGGTCTGTAAGCCCTGCTGAAGTGTTGTGGGTCCTGAGGTAGGAGAGTTCTCAACGTCAGTTAAGGCTGAGTCTTTTACCACAGAAGGTCTGGTTTTGAACATGGTGTCTAATGTTGTGGTTTTGACCGGCTGAGGTGAAGTGGCCTTCGTCGCACAAGGCGGAGTCTTGGAACTCTTCAGGAGAGGTACACCTGAGGTTGTTGTGGTCTTGATGGTGCTAGGTGGAGAGGAGGATGGTTTGATGGCAGGTGGGGCTGTGGTGGTCTTGGGTGGTACTGTAGTGGTCTTCTTTGATGATGGATGGGAGACCGTTTTATCAAGGGGGAGAGAGGTGTTGGGTGGTCGACCAGTGGTGTGCAGCCCTGAGGGTTGAGGATGTGGTTGTACAGATTTGGAGACAGTGGTTTTGCTCGGTTTTGTAGCCAAGGAAGAGTTTGATTTTTTGGACCCTGTTGCAGAATGAGATGTCTGATTGGCCACAGTTGCAGAACCTGGTGTGGTACCAGCTGCAGGCTTGCCGGTTGTAGTTGTTACAACAGAACTAATAGTTGGTTCTGGTTCATCGATATCTGGTTTAACCACGACCAAAGCAGTGACAGGTGTTACAAAATTGTATTTCAGCGAAAGGTTGGTGGCTTTATCCACAAGAAGACGCTGCATGACCAAATCAGTGGTGTTCATTTTAGCCAACAGCAGTTCCTTAATGGTGAAATAAGCCCAGAGTCGATGCACAAAGCTAGGAATACCATCCAGGGCTTGTGCACAGTCCAGAGACGGCGCTGTAGTATTTACAAGGGCTCGGTCCAATGGTAACTCGTTCTCCACTTTGACCTTCTGCTTCGAGTCATTTGCCGTCAGTGTGATCTTCAGGTCTTGTACGCCTGGCTTCAGTCGTCCTGTGACCACCAGTTCAGAGCCCTCAAAGTAGTTGGGGAAGAGGGTACGAGTGATGTCGTAGGCCTGATCATCTAGATAGGACAGCTGGATATCTGACAGCAGAGGACTGGCAACTTCATCGTAGAAGCCTTTCAGCTGAACAGCTGCATCATCATCCTCATATACCTGAAAAAATGACATGTGCAATTTTTACTATCGCGGTTATTTACAACATCAGTATATTGCAACACCACGATTTTCCTATATAATAAGTACTAGTAAAGACCAGTTACTAGTACCTACCATGAGCACCTACCATTCGAGCCAAACCACGATTCTCCAGGGCCAGCCTTCTCAAAAGAGGAAAATCAGCATCATCTCCAAAGGCCAGGCCAAACAATGAAGCGGAACCCAAAGCGTTCTGTGCGTTATGCAGAATCACATCTGGTTCTGTCACCCCAATAGTAGCTTCTCCATCGGTCAGGAAGATGATCATGGGCACACGGTGAGACGGGGACACAAAATCGGTGGGTAAAGATGAAGGTGAGGTAGGATTTAGCAGTCGGGCTGCAGACAGCAGAGCTGCGTTGATGTTTGTCCCTGTTGTGGTGTTAGGAAAAGATAGATATTAAATTGAATTTTTAGTCATGACCCTGTTACAAAGACTGGTGTTGCTGGTCATTTACAGTCAGGAACATTAGCATGTTGCGTTTTGGATGATGGTATGTTGCTGTCCCTATCAGGCCCAACTAGTTTAAGCAGCAAGTTTCCCAACCAGTTTCACCAGAAAGACCATGTGCATCAGGTTGACCAGCATTTACTGTCGCTAAACAACACAGAGCTTCTAACTTTTACACCAGCAACCAGCACTAACCAGCATAAATCAGCCTGGACCAACATGGAAATGCCATTTATTTCAGTCAAGGACTACTTTATTGTGAGACACAGGTAACACTTACAGCCATCTGCAATTATCTTCCTGACAAATTCCTTGGCGTCTCGAACATTCTGTCTTGTTGCCCGGACGGTGCGGCCCTTCTTCCAAATGTGAACCTTATCTGAGAATGTGATGATATTGAAGTAATCGCCCTCACGCAGGTCACCCAGTATGGTCGTCATGGCTGCCTTAGTCTAAAATAAAATACAAGGAATACATCATCCAATGCTGAAGTGTCGACGTTTGTTAGAATCGTCTGACAACAGAAACTCACAATACTGTAGTAGTAGTTGTAGTCCTTATGTAGTAACTCATCCGTTTAAAAATTTGAATGACTGTTGTTTTTGTCATGAACAAAATCAACAAACTACACACAATCTGTTCAAGTAATTTTTAAACTTATTCAACCTTGCAGGTGGGCAAAAATTGATTAAAGTATATATTTCTAATTCTACTAATTATTACAAAGCATACGTACAAACGCAAAGGAGAGAACAGAACTTATTTTTACAATATAATGTGTGTGTATACTTTAAGTTGTTTACATATTTCCATATATCAGATTGCCGCATAAGTGATGTCATAACTGAACAGGTGGTTGAGATGCTACCTGTTTGATTTTTGTGCCGATCATAGAGCCACTGATGTCAATGACAAAGATGACATCTTTAGGAACTACCGGAAGACCTCGAGGTGCAAAGTAATGAACAAAGTAGCCATCATCCACCTGGAGAAAAGAACAGTAACAATATTACATTGCTACATGGCCCCTCGCTGTTCTGTTACCACTAATCAAGTGTATTAGCGTGAGGACCTGGATGTCACCCATGGGGTCTTTGAGTTCCACATCATATTGAATGATGAAGTCTGCGTTGAGACCTCTGGGGGAGATGTTTTTCTGTTGTTGTACAGTGGGAAAGTATCGCACATGTGCGCAGTGCGAATTCTGCTTGATCTGAGTTGAAGGGGGAGGTTCTGCATCTGCCAGAACATCAATGAGAAATTTTAAAAAAGACAAGATTACTTGCATTTACATTAATAAAACAAAGATCATGTCGCACCAAAGTGTCTTTGAGGTCAAGGTAACACAGGCTTAGAGATAATGGTTTCTTTTGAGGTACCTTGAACCCTGTTGGTTAGCAGTCGGCTGGTCCGCAGTGGCAGGGCTCTGATGAAGCTGATACCCGTCCTCTCTGTTATGCTAACATCCAGAGAGAGGTTCTGCACTGGCTGCCCGGGCCTCAGACCCAGAGCGAGCTCATAACGACCCAGTCGTCGTGACAACAGCTCCTCGTAAGACAGCGAGAAGGACACGCGGGCTCCAGGAGGCACGTTCACCGCTACACGGAACTTCTCTATCTCTCGTTCCCTTCAAAATACAAATGAAGTTCTTCAGGTTTTAGATCTTCATAGATAATGTTTAGATAAACATAGATAGATTAACATTTAATTAGGAAATACAAGAATTAGGAAATATTTGAATATTGAATATTGCTGATAATCAATTGCTATGTGATATAAAATTGCTGATATTTGATTGCAGACTGAGCGAATGCGAGCCCAATCTGAGCCCAAATCAATTGTCAAAATCTGTTAAAACTCTATAGAGGTGACACCTGTGAAATGACTAAGGTTGGTCTGTAGATTTTAACACATATTTATTTAAAAAATGTTTGTTGAAAAGTACATGAGATGTGGCCACGGCTTGCTGTGATACAGCAAAAAAAACTAAAATTAAGTCCCACTGGAGAAGGTATTAAACAGATTTTGGACTGACTTGGTGGCAACAAGTGCTGCTGTTTTCCGCTGCTTCTTAGCTGCGTCATAGAGCTTCCTGGCAGCATTTCTCATCTTCACCTCAGACACATACACTTTACCATTTGATGCGCTGCGGGGGGCCAAAGGAAAAAAGAAACAAATATGAGCAGAGAGCAAAATACACTGTTTCATAACCGACAGTCCACTTCACATATTTTTTGGTATGGTGGTTTACACATTAAATTACAAACACACAAACGGGTGGTGACATGAGGGGACAGGAGGTGAGCAGAAAAGGTCATTTCCCTCAGAAAACACGATTACTGGGAAATTCTGGCGCTCGCAGCGGTTCCTCTGCCCTCATCTCATAACGCTCCAGCATTTCCTCTGCATAAACACTTAAGAGTTTACCCACACCGAGCTATCCATACTCTCTTTGTTTCTCTGTGTGAGGGTCAGGGGAATAAATGCTAAAATAAGGTCTGCCTCTTTAAGTAAATATATTTAAATAAAAATCAACACGAACCAACCAAAATAAACCAGCAGCCTTGAAAAAGACCTTGTTTGTATAAGAGCGAGTAAATGGACAGTTAAGGCACAGTGGAAAATGAGGCGCCTGTGTGTAGGTGTGGCAACGCGATGTCTGGGATAGCTGTGCGTGTGACACAATGAACACACAGAGCTCCCAGTCACAACCTAACAAATGCTACGGCACTAAAGAGACATTTTTGGAGCAGCTAATTCAAAAAGCACAGAAGACTAGTGTGCCACGGAAGCGTCATTCTGTCTGTACAGCGTGTGCACGACTTCCTATAGCTTGACTTGTAGCGCACAGCACTAGAAACACCAGGGTCACGGGTTCAAAGGTGATTTAGGTATAAAATACAAAACTTAAATGCACTGCGAGTCATTTTTTCTTCTAGATGCATGATCTTGAATCTCTAAGCAAGAATTCACACTGAAACTCAAAGCCCCGCTTCGCAGATGGATATGTGCGTGCATTCTACACGCCTGCATGCACGTTTATACACATGTAAATATAGGAGCCTGTGTACTTTGGCCACGTTCCTCTGTAAACTCTACTGGGTAAAGGCAAGCGTGAACAGAGCCAGTTCCCCTCATTTTCTCGATTAGGTCTCTTGACGTTTTCTGACAAAGCCTGCTATTCATCTCCCCTGAACGTTCTTTACTTTTGACTTACTCCCGCTTCCAAATCCAACCGTGTGCTGTATCACCCATTACGGAGCCTTATTTGTTGGCATATTTAGCATTTGTTTTTGGAAAAGAGATTTTCAGAAATATTTCCTCTAGAAATGTATCTGGTTTATTCACCAGATGCTGCACTTTCACAGCCCAGTCGTTTTCTCAGGAGAAAAATCTGAGCAACAGGAGACACAAGTCTCAATTCGATTACCATTTAATCCCATTGCTCTTTATGAGAAACAACTGGGACTTTAAAGAGATCTCATTTGTGATTTTTCTTTCCGGATGTATTTTTTAAAATATTTCTCAGAAAGTTGAACTAATTGGGTACGATAACTCGGCGAGAGTTATTCTAGTTAATCGTTTTTGTATATGAGATTAAAACTTTTCTCCTTTTGATCACAAAGCATTTCTTTCCACATGAATGAATCATTAGTACAATTACAACCCTGCTGTGTCTATTTTTGAAAGAAAAAAAAAACTACAAACTTAAGCCAAATGATACGTCTCCATTGACAATTAGCGGATTGTAATTCCGCTAATTGTCAATGGCATTTTTTTCTTGATGTGTTTTTAAACATATTTTAGAGGCTCAACTCTGGGAAGAAATTAAAAATGACAGGAAGAACAGGAACGGGTGTAACTTTGAACTCACATAGTGAAGTTGGAGATAAATGCAGAAGGAGACAAATCCACCTCGAAGGCAGCTTCTTTAGTGACGTGGAGCTGGTTCCACACTGTGCTCTCCACTGTGGTCAAAGCATAGCGAGATACTACAGAGCATCGCACGTGGTAATCTGTTACCTTTAGCTGGAGCGTAACAAACATCAAAATGGCAACGATACATTACTGTAATACAGTCATTTAATACACGCAAGAGGAGTTAGTCACACTTTAAGATATTAAGACATTTTTAAGATCTGTATAAGCACACAAGTAAAACATTTTCACCCTTATTGCCCAAGAAAACATAATTTAGTTTAAAGAACACAATTCAGAAAAAAAAACATACTGTAACAGCTCACAGTTAATGAGATATAGCAGTTGTGAAAATATCCATGCTGGCCTCCATCCCTCATCTGTATATGTGTTTACAGTAATGTACTGTAAAGTTAAAAGCTGGCTGAGAATGTTCTAAACCTCTGAAATATATTTAAAACCTTAGACTTGTAGGGTATGATTAGATTTATTATGACCTTTGACCTGACCTGGACCTTGATTAATTGATTCGGCTACACAAAAGCCATATAGTTCTGGTGAAAGCACAGCATGCATCAGAAGGCATTGCACAAAGCTGTACTTTAAATAACAAAAAGTGCAATAACAGCTGCAAAATCTGACAGTGTAATTGTGGCCTTGTAAAAGATTTCATAAGGTTTTGACTGTGTTGCTGCAAGCTCATGGAAACGTGTGTGTTTTGCAGGAATACACCAACCATTCTTAAGCCTTCAAGAAAACAAATATTAAACTTCTCTGTGCACTGTGCTGTTTTAACTTTAATACTAGTTCTAATACAGCACTGGTGACATGTATTTCAATGATTACAGTATAATAATACAGTATCATAGGCAAAAACGGAGTTATACTTTCTGTTATACTTACTGCTGGTTTTGCTGTTAAGGTCTGACGTCTCGGTCTCTGAAATATACAAAATAAAATCTATAATACAGTCTGCAGTTTTTGGCATCTCTTGGACATTACTGCATATGAGGCAAACGACGCAAAGCATTCCAACACATTTCATTGTGTTATTTATTAGCGCCACTCAATAGCTATTCATAAACTTTGTACATCTGATTAACTATTACATGACCAACGGCAGAACTACCATTGAGAAGTTAGTTGTAAATAAATAGCCTCAGTTCCTTCACAGACGCCAGTGGTTTGGTCCTGGTCGTACGTTAAAATGCTGTACGCTGAATCGAGGCCATTCATAAAATGGATGCAAATGAAAATACACGTAAGTACTGCACACAGAGAGCTGCCGACGGAGTTGTTAACTTCACACACAATGCATTGCTGTCAATACATTACCACATCTCCTGGAGATTACTGTCAATACAAACAACATCTAAACACTGGAAAAGAAACTTCGAGTGTGTTTGCTAACAGATTGCTCGCCTGCATCTTTCTCATTTAACCTCGTTTAAAGTACATGACAGGATTCTTTCGTAATTTAAATCCTAGTCAACAAATATTTTTAGATAAAACAAATAAAACAAAACCCTATTTACATACACATATATTAGCAATTATTCTACTATAAAAGACTTGTATACAACATGATACGCAATCCTTTAAAAATCAAGTAAGATCTTGTTCGATAAATATCATATAGTGTTGTATTCATTGTGCGCATTTTTAGTATAGCTGTAACGCACCACTATCGGTCCTTCAACATAAATTTGATTATACCTTTAATTATCCAGAAGAATACAAGAAAACACAGAATAATATACATCTATAAATCTATATATACAGTATATATAACGGTGCCATAAAAATGATGCTATAGAAAACTTACCTGGAGAGAGTCAGTCTGTGCGTCCAGCTTTGCACATCCAAAAGGATCAATTATCATTAAGATCAAAACAACAGTGTGAAAACTTAAATCCATGTTTTTTGGTTTTAAACACCGTATTCAGTTTGTGCGGGACATCCACCGTTTTACTCCTGAGACGAGTGCGCGAGGTCTTCCACTGACCACATTTTAAGACGCAAAGTTGTTTATGACCACAGTGGTATTACCCCCCTCCCTTCCCAAAAGATCCTAACATTGACCCAGAAGACCAAATAACGTCATGAGAGAGACGGGTGCTCATTTAAACCGATGAAAACACAAATGACATCCAGCGCAGGTTTTGGTTGACTTCTCAAGTTCAAGTCTAGCTCTTTTCGCGTGTACAGACTGGAAATTTCACAGAGCCTCGCCACGATTTTGGGGGCCAAAGGAGACCAGAAAATATTAACCCATGAATGCCTGAAGGAGATTTTTTGAGAAGCGGCCAAATACTTCTCGGCCATTTTATTGTAATTTTGTCGTCGCTTGCGCATACAAGATTTTAGACTGAGCAGATTTAGCAGTCTAAAACTACAGTAAAACATTTGACTTATTTAGTGTTTATTTACAAATCTCATTTAGGCTGAAGAAGGTTTCGTATATGTTTAAGCTGGCAAATAATGAATTATGAAGAAAATACCTCGAGGTGAAGCATGAAATGTTAATATTTTGTGATGGCTGCCACGCGAGTCTAATATGTATTTATTTGTTTGGTTGCTGTCCATGGTGCTAGCGACAAACTGAATCAAAACTGAATACTGTTCTGAATGCATAATCATATTCTTGTTTTATCCCCATTTACACAATATTAAAATTGCTAAATGCATAAAGGCTATCGGCAATATTAATTCTAGCCAACTCTTTTGTTGCAATATTTAAGACATCACAGTAATACCACCTTAAAACTTTTTAGCAGCAAAAAGCAATAAAAATGTAAACAACTGGGGTCCAAAGGTCTGTTTCTGCTTCTATTTAGATTTTTTTTGCACAAAAAAGGAATACGCTCTTTGTTAAATGTTCTACAAATGTTTGATTAATGGTCTACAAATAAATGCATTTTATTTAAGTCATTTAAATTGACTTAAAATTCATTGATCTTTAATCATTTTGAAAGCTGTACATGTCTGTTTGGAAAAAATATAAAATTTCGAATGGTGCCAGACTTTTGGGCCCCCCTATATGTTCGCTAATGATCTCTAATAACACATTCTTAAGTCTTTTAAATTGTTTCTTCACATTTGCTTATACTTAATCTGTTACATGTGTAGTTTAAATGGGCAGAAGATCATTTTGGCATTTAATAGC
>JAZGTI010011687.1:0-13005 GCA_036877585.1 Botia kubotai | reverse complement strand
TGTAGCTTTAAAAATCTCATTTGCAAACTTGCTAGTTCAGTAACAAGACAAGAGTTTTGCATCATTGACACCAGGGAACTCTAACAGGGAACGTTCTAAAAACATTGGCTAACATTCTCTAAAAGTTCTCTCAAAGTTATCCAAAAACATCTGTAACAATATACATCATATATACCAAAAACATAATTCTTGTTAGTGGAATGTCAAAAAAAGTTACAGAATTAAAAAAATAATAATAATGTTATTATTGTTTCATTTATAACCAAGCAATAACGTTATATAAAATCTAAAAAACTTTCAAAATAACATTTTAACGTTTTTGTTACTTAATGGAAATGTTAGGGAAACGTTCTTACAACCTTAAGTTGTTAGTTGTGATGTAATCTGGGCAACGTGTCTTCATGCACTGTATCTGAATGAATGCGAACTTGGATGCGACTTGCGGGCTACAACAGAAGACTTGCATTTCTGTAAATTATGACTTACTGGTGTTCTGCAGACAAAGCTAGGGCACAACTTCAGAGAACTTCAGAGAATCTGTTCCACAAATTAAGACAAATTTAGTAATATAAGTTTAGAGTGACGTAAGGAATAGTAGATGACAAAATGTTTGTTTATTGTGCACAAATCCTATAACAAAGCTGATGATTCATGTTTAAAGACAATTAAGATTAAACATCATTTGTTTGGATGGAGAACAGTGGCCAAAATACTCACTCTGAATTTCAGTGTGTACAGCAAACACACTGCACTAATAATCACATGCACTAATAATACAAGAACAGCAATGCAAAAGTGGCCTACATCTTAAGAGGAAAATAAAACCACTTTTTGTAAATATTCATAGCTTTACATTTGCTCAGAGCAGGTGGAAGCAGTTATAAGGTGACGTAGTTGAAGTTAAAATTCTATAACTTGCTGATTTGTCTAAGGTAAAACACACACAAGCACAGCTTAGTGAGACAAGAAAAACAAACAATGCTTATAAAAAAAGTTAGTCTTTTGGGATCGTGTTGGTTCACACACAGAATATAATCGTACTGCAGTCATTTTTCATAACATGAGGAATACCCAGGTGGGAAATGCATTTGCAAAGGCCGTTTCCAGACACGTTAGATGAGCAGTAAATGCTGAGTTACATACTACAAAATCAATTATAACTCCAAGGTGCGAATGTATCTTGCGTTCTAATGAATGCCTTAATTACTCACGGCTGCCGATTCTGTCCAATGAGAGAGAGAGCTGGTCTTACATGCTAATGCCATTGGAGGTTAAAGTTTCACCGAGTTTCATATGCCAGTCTGAGTCCATCAAATGGAAGCCGGCATCTGTTGAGTTGTACTGATGAATAATGGATAGGACTGAAGAGAAGCTCTAGGCCTGATCCACTCGCAGTGGGGGGTTGAGGGGGGGTGTACTGCAGGCCAAGTGTACTATCTCCCTTACTTTCCGCTCTCACTACATGAAGCGCCACCGACAGCCACACCAGGGATCATACAAACCCTTTGACTGAAGGAGGAATTGGTGGCAGGAGTCATTTTAATGAGAGAAGTCTCCTGGTAACTTTGAAAAACTGCACACAAGCCACGGTGTTCTCTACTTCCAATTCCTGTATTTTAAAAAAACAGCACAGTATTAACCTGATACGATAGTGTAATTTAAAAAAGTTTCAAGACCTTAGCGGAAGGTCTCAGTGGAAGGATTGTGTCCAGACCAACCGTGTACCATTGCATTTGTCTGAAGATATGTGGTTTGTTTTTGTCCCAGTATCTGTGGCTGAAATCACACATTCACACATCTAACTTTAGTCACTCCAACTTACACACACATGACTTTTCTCACCATGAAAAACACAACGTTATGAAAACGTTAAAGCTGCTGTCTTTCATACGTTAAATTTATGGTGATCTGTCAAGTTCAGATCAACATCTGCGTTGTTAATTTTAAAACATTTTAAAACCATTTCCCCTCACACGCTAAACAAAAATGATACCACTAGAATAACGCGGTTATTCTTGAAAGGCTGACTGCTGTCTGTTCTTGAAAAAAAATTTGTTTTGGTCTTGTCTTATCTTGCCTGAGGCACAAAGTGAAACAAGGCCACCACAGTTGCTCCTTATAAAGAAAAAATATGTGCATGATGCCCCTGGATCTTGTTGACTTATGCATAAAGCTGATGTGTATTTTAAAATTCTCTGTTCCCACGGTTCTGAGCTCTGTTTCTGTGTTCTGTGAAGGATGCTGATCAGTGAGGTAATGTGACGACATCGAGGCAGTGAATGAGCCAATGGGGTTGCACTGCAGTCATGTGACAACAGTTGAAAAGCATTGTGGCACAAATCAGCAGTATATTAACATCACCATCCATACTTAGCATACTCTCCTCTGCTACTTGAAACAATAATATATATATATATATATATATATGCACTTCTGTCAGCTCTGATTAAATTTCATAAGATTTTCTTGTAGATAATATAAGCTAACATAATTAAGGGGGAAGCCCCCAAGGCGTAAAGCAGACTTAATGACAGGGCTTCATACATAATTGGACAAGGGGCTTGATTAATTTTCATTATTACATTATTTCATTATTAGTTACCAAACCCGAATTTCAAAGGGGGGCATTTTAATTGTATTACTTTCCATTTCAGGTTATTGATTAATTACAGCACTGACCCCCATGTTCCTCCTGCATTATCAGTTTAGTGCAAACAAGCATCTCTCTTTGGACTTGAGCTGAAACTGACATCAGTAAATTTGCTTTGCTGTAATCCCTAAAATACAATCAAGGGGTATTAAACAGTTGAAACTACTACAGACTGAACAACACAGTGTCACCTTGAGTGCCTCTCTCCTTACATTACATGATATACATTTCAATACCATATCAAACGATGTTTCAATAACAACAAAAGTTATGTGTGCGTTTGTTAGCGCAAATATTCAAATGGGGCCACTTAGTCGCTGATAAAAGGCCTGACAGTTGCGACAGTTGGCTGCTTGTGTGCTTTAGTTTTAGATATACAGACAAAACACATGGCTGTAGCTAATTAAACATATGATTTCAGGGGCCCACAGGTCTGGGGGGGGCACAAAAATTACAGTCGTCCACATTGACAGGTAGACATAAATTAGACGTAACTTTATTCATTTGAATACATCAAAAAGTTTTCTTTTTGCCTGTCTTCCCTGCTGGCAGAACAGAAGATGATCGACATATGTTGTTATTCTTTCTGCTGTTCCCCTCGCATCGTCCACCCACAATCTCAGTCAGACTGACATGTATGTATGTATAAAAATCTCAAATATATACTAAGGCTTGAAATACGTTTATGTCTTGAAATTCATAAATCAAAGCTGATTACATAGTCGGAGGCGGCTTGTTGCTCTGCCATTAAAAGGAGCAGCGATATATAATATCTAACGAGCTGCATGCGAGTCAGACCCACGCAGGGGGTCCACATATGCACCCAAGTTAAGTGTGTTAATTTATAGCTGTTTGCTAGCGAAGGGGCAGAAATTCCCCCGAGGCTTCTGTTGGAGTGGGTAATGATGTATCTGAGTAATAAGGCAGAACTCTGAAATGTTGTCCTTTTGTGTGTTTAATACTAGTCGCATGTAGCTATCAGCATGCGGTCAGGTCCTCAATGCATTCATCTTGCCAAGGACTGCCCACTTAGACTGGAAGTGACCAACCACAGTTTGTTTTTATGTGTTGTATTTTAAGGGCGAGTTTATCCGAGGTAGGTGATGACAAATAATGGCGTGGCTCTACGAATGATTGTACAGAAAATACTGGTAAAACACCATAAAATGTCTATATAAAATGTGTATACAGGTCAGAATTTAAATAAAAAGTGATGATTGTTTAACAGATTCAAGCTTGCCAATCCAACCACTCAGATTTAAGCTTGCCAGTTCAAGAAAGTCCTTCCAGGTTTTGTTTGAAATATGCAAAAGACCATCAGTAAACAGACTGTTGGTCGATCATGGGCGTATCATCTGAGGCTGAGAGTTGATTAAACCTGCGCCATGGATGAAACCTGTGAGAAGACTTGGCCGAAGCTTGAGGAGAACCTAAATTAGGCTAAAGGATTGAATGGACAGCTTTAAAGATCAGCTATAAAATACCTCTGACCTGAACCATCCAACATTTCTCACATCTAAACTAGAAGGGAACATTACCATTCTGTATTAATCCACAACACCAAGCCATGAGGCCAGCGCCTCACAACACTTAAGCGTGATATGCTAATAATCATCAAAGCACTCAGCGGACGCTAAACAGCTTGCTGAATGCAAATTACACATCTTTAGTATAATCTTGAGGTGCAGTGTTAATTATAAGGGCCTGAAAGGGCCAGGTATACTGTTGCACTCGTAAACACTACACTTGTGTGCCTTCATCGACTGCTTGTTAAAAGTGCTGAGCAGGTAAGCAGGATCTAGCATCTGCCAATAGAGCTACTGTCAGGTTAGGGCCCTGGTCCCACTCTTAACTACACCCCACACTCACACTCTGTCAGGCTATATGTAACACATGGCACTTTAGTAGCCCACTAACAGCCTCTTCATCTTCTATTATGGGTTACGGCTCTGGACGGCACATGCTAATCGCCAACTCACACTCCTTTAAAAATACTCTGTGCTGACCAAGCGGGACACTCATATGGGATACATCAACAAGTGTAAACAAGCCAAGGCCTTCATGACTTTACCAAGAGAGAGATGTTCCTGGGTCAACATCATTATTGACCCTGGGACAAAATTCCAATTAACCAGTCAGATTTGAGGGATAGGTTTACAGTTGAATGAAGGACGGTTAAGCTTAAAACCAGGGTTAGGTGCTTCTACACCATTGTTTTTCCCCTGTCATGTGCCTCTGGTTTTTGGGAGTTATGGTTATGGTTTGAGGTAAAGATATTGGGTTTTTCTACAAAAATGTCTCAACATCTATGACTTCAAAATCAGGTCGAGCACAAGTCAAAAACCTTTTTTTTAATTGCGCCTACCCCATGAGAAAAACAAGCTTGGGAACACTGTTTACTTATTATTTCGCAGGCTAATGGAAAGCTACCCTGCTAGTCACACTAGTAAACAATATACAGCTTTATGTGACTCTCAGAGCCAGGGGCGCCGCTAACGGGGGGGAAAGTTAGGACAATTCTAAGGGCCTACGCCCTTTAGGGGCCCCCAGAGATCTGCTTTATTAGTAACACTACTAGGGGGGCCCAACCTCATATTTTGTCATAGGGCCCAAAATTGCGAGCGGCGCCCCTGCTCAGAGCTATAATCATAGAGGAAAAAGTAGAAACAAATCATCCCTGCAGAAATCGTCTTTCGTTTGTCTATTTATGTCTATAAATTTGCTGTCAACTTTGTTAACTTTAAGACATGCTGTGAGCAGTAAATATGTAGGCAAGCAAAAACAAAACAAAAAGTGCAAAAAACTTGACCCAGACAAATTAAACATAAAAACGTAAGCAACAACTGAAAGATCACGAGAGCCATTTTTGCCTGACATCTATAGGGGGGAGATAATTTCCTGCTCTACCTCAGAGGCAGAGTGGTGGTAAAGCCCATTGACATTCAGCATGCTGGAGGGGAGAGTGCACAGGCTGACATTAGAGAGAAAAAACAGAAGAGTTCTCTTACACAAGACAACCCATTGGCTGTCTCTGTTTAGAGATGCAGAAGCATATAGGGGTGATTTCTTTCCACAACTGCTCGTCTGAGTCAGTCCACTGCACTTCACGTTTATTATAGGGACCACAATGGAAGGGGGAGGGGGAGTGACCCTGTCACAGCCAATCATAGGAAGTGACAGCACAGCTTCGAGCTTCGAAACATACAGGCAGTACTTTTGTTTTATTATTCCCTGCTTGTTTTGATTTGTGGAGGGTGAGCGCTTCCAAGAGTTGGTTTACGTACCGGCACTCGCATTAAAACCCGAGTATTGCAAAGAATCCTCTCTGCACAGCGTACTGCATTAGTAATCATCACATAGATTATTGCACAAACCTGAGGAGAAATTGTAAAGTAGACTGAGAGATAAACTTGGGTGCCGTTTGTCAGATGTTTGACGGGCTACTAGGTGAGATGAAGAACAGACTCAGACATGAAGGAGTAGGTGAAGATCAGAGAGCACAGACAGAAAGGGACTCAAATTTGCTGAGAAGATTATAAGCACTTCTGCAGGGGAATCAATAAAAAATATTACAATCAAATATTTAAAGAAGCAGAAATTACAAAATAGCCTATCTGCCCTTAATTTGATCCTGTCATTGGACTTGGTATATCCGAGCAACCTTTATGAAATGAAGCAAATTGGTTGTGCCCTCAAAGAACGAAAGTTTGCCTTTGATGAAAAATTCAATTACAAATAAGGCGCGATAAGAGGATATTTGATGTCGTTTTTTATCCAGTTAGATCTCACTTCTTGCTCTCTAAGAACTTGGTTGAGCGTTCTGTGAAACTTCTTCATTTTTAAACATTTATATAAATATATAATATATAAATATATAAAATATATAAATAAACAGCTGATTTTGATAAGAAAGATAAATGGAGAAAGATGTATTCTGAAACAAGATGGTGTAGTTACACTATCTACCAGTAGGGGCTAACTGAGCCGTTCTAACCAACTAAACCGTGAGCATAATCACAAAAGACTAGAAATGCAAATAATGGTTCATCACACACCTGTGCTGGCAAAAAACAGAGAAACACAATTTACTTCAGGCATGGGTGTCCTAAGCTTGACATCATTTTAAATGTTGTGGTTTCAATGATATACAGTCCTTGGCTGTATGCTCAGGCACAAGGATATGAATAATCTCCTGCTGAATACTCATATTATTATTGTGGAAATGAGGCTGCATATTTCCCAGAGGCATATGGATGTGTTTCCTGGGTGAAAGAAGTTATGGCATGACAAATTCTTCACTATGGAGGCTACTGAGTTTCTGTCTTGGTTACTTTTTCCTATACACACACACACATCCCTCTTACTCCCTGAGATTTGTCCCAATTCCCATCATCAACATTTCTGACCACAGTAATCCAGGGGAATTATTAGAGAGCTGACCATAAAACCCCGTCTGAAACGCCATAGTGGATGTTGTGATGTGTACGGTGATTTCTGCTAAAACGCGCAGCACTTTCTGGGCTGGATTTGACCTGCATGCCTGTGGCGGAATAAATCCTGCAGAAATAATAGCCAGACAGCACAAGAGCCGTGTTCTGCTTGTGAGTCTGGACCATCCAATCCACATGCGGTCCTGACTTTATGCTAATTCTTGCAACTAGAGCCTTTAAACAGCTGTCAACTTTTTTCCTGGGAAAAAAAAGTGCTCTGAATATTTGGCCGTGCGTTATTTTTTCTATAGCATAATCTAAAGGCATCTAGGAAGCTCAGAGCAGCCCCAAACATTCCCTCCACATTTCAATTATGATATTTAACTGGTATTCAAAGATCTCTGTTTGGTTGGTTTTGGCCTCAGGGTCCCTAAAAATAAGTGTCTCTGTTTCTTTAACTATCTTTTGTGACTAACAGCTATTTCCATTTAAAAATCTTTGTAAATGTTGATTTTAGAGTTTGTATGCAGTTGTGTCACCAGTCTCTATGGTCAGGGCGATCTCTTATTTGTAGCGTACACAATCATTTTTGTGTGTTTGGATGGACACTGAAATTTTCATACGTATTGACAGCGTGTAAAACAACATATTTTTTTGTATGTACAACTTATAGGTCCTAATGAATTTTTAATGATTGTTCAGAACTTTATTTATTCAGATTTACAAATACTAATGAAATTACATTGCTATGCCTGGCCTTCTACCTGTGAATCAGTAAGTAACGTTTAGTGGATTACTCTTGCAAAGTTTGAAGAAATCTAACATATGATCATAAATAAATCATGCAGACTATGATGTAATTGCATCTACCGTACTTGCGCATCCAGTGCTCAGGTTATTAAAATGTTGTTGGGTGAGATTTGATAAATAATAAATGACACATGCCACATGAATCTAATCAGTAAAACTGAGTGTGTTTTAAAACAGAACTTCAGACTTTCAAGGAAAATCAGTCCAAAAAGCTTCAAGTACAACAGCACATCAAAGCACATTATATTCATACGCAGAAACATTGATATTCACAAAGCATGGATTCACAAAGCATTTGTTGCAAATAAATTTCAACTACACGGGACTGTTTTTAATTTCGGCACTGGATGTACTGTTATACACGGTGGTATGTCTGCAATAAGTGCTTTCTCTTTATTACTGGCCTGCTTTAAGAGACCACAGCAAGAGCACTCAAAGTACAGCAGCCACTGTGCTATTAGATGAAAAGCGCACTTTTGTGTCTGAAGCCTATATAGTCATAACAGTGTCTCCCCTAGCTGTAGAAAAGAGAGAGGAATTGTGTCTGTGTGTCTAAATGGTTGTATATGTGTGACTATAGAAGTGTGGGTGCTAGACAGAGAGAAAAAAATAGTATAGGTGTGTATATAAGAGACAGTCTGATGGAGGACATGAGGAAAACAGAGCACAGCAAGAACTGAGTGTGTGTCATTCAAGGTATCTAGGCTTGCATGTAGTATTCTTTGCTCTTAGTCGATCAGACACAGCTTGGGTCTGTAAAGGGAACAGTTTTCACCCGTCAAACGCATATCAAAAAACATATGTGGGTCTCTACAGCAGGGGTCTTTACCAGAGGGTCTGTGCTATAAAAATAGCAATCAAAGAAATTGTATTAAAATAGAATCATGGGGGAAAATGAATAAAATGAATTAAACTACAGCTAAAGCTTCGTAACTTTCATTGTCCCTCCCACGATAGATACTATAATGTAAGATGTAATTGAAAACATGTACAGTATGACTATATAAAGACGTTAATATTTTACTATATGCATGATATAGGGACTTTTATATAATGTATTAAAGGCACCTGAAAGCTTAAAGTTGTTCTATTAAAAGACTGCGTTCCATTGGCGTTCCATATATGATAACGCCTTTAAACACACTGTGATTACCAGTTAGCCTGATTCTGTTAGGAAACCCAGTGTGTCAAACACAGCGTATGAAATCCAATACCAAAGAACATAACTTCATCCATCACCAAAGATTCTTTTGTGCGATTCATCACATATCGAAAGCTAAGATGTACTGCAATGCAAAGACAAAACGAGAGCTCGAGTTTAATTCAGCTGATAGCAGCAACAGCAGATAGAGAGAGAAAAGTGGGCGGTTGACAACCCATGACATGACATACGGTGGCGTTTCGCCGGGGACATTAATCAAGGAGAGCTAATTCAAGCCTTGCTTTGACTCTTCGGTAAACTGCCTCACATATGCTCACATTTTCTCTCATCGTTCTCTAGCTGTTTGATTGTTGTAACTGGCCGATATCCAAAGGTCATTATTACGCAGACTGCATTTGCTTAATGTCAAAAGGACGGTACGTACAGTAGCCGAAAAACAAACCTTTTCCTACACAGAATGTTTAAAGGTCAGTTTGACCTTCTGGTGCTGTGTACAAACTTGTGCTGATTATTAGAGGACAAACCGATTGCCTAGAAGGTTTTTTCTCTTAAAATTGATTTTAAACCAGTCATACAAAACTAAAACAGTCGATTTTTAGGAAGATTTGAGAATCTCGGCACCTCTGCTAAGACAAATTTTGTAATTAAAGCCCTACGTTGCATTAAAGTTATCGTGTTGGTTCCCTAATACCCAATTTACTTACAGAAACTAAGTGAATTAATCTTTCGCAAAACACCTGCACAGTTATCAGCGATCATTTGCTTTTAAGCTGAACAAAACAAAACAAAAACCTCTCTTATCACTAAATTTGTCGTCATTTGTTTTGGGAATTATGAATGATGCATTTACAGAACATCTGTTAAGTTGGATTTAATTTGTCTTGCAGTCTAGCGCAAACAGACTCGCTTCATCAATGTGTTTTGTAAGGACATGCAAATTGGCTTGAACTCAGGTGACCAAGCATTTCATCCTGAGACAGCAGTCTTGTGTGCTACTAAGGAACCAAACCAGACGAGTAGGTTTAATTTCAATGTTTTCCTAGCATTGTATTGCACAGGAGTGGTCCAAGTCTTAATTGCTATGCCTTCTGCAAATCCTTTGTTTCTGTCTTCCAAATAATAGAGCCATTATGTTGATTATGAATAACAATAGTGTTTAGTGCTACGCAATTGCTTCTTAATTATAGAACAGACGTGTTGCAGCAAAATACAGCGTAAATGCATTTGTAAATGTGATTTTAGTCTTGCATCAGAAAATATACATAAACTGGGTCTCAAAAAAAGATTTTGAAAAGGTTGTTTCAAATAGATATTCCCCAATACACAATCTTTACACAAATTTCCTGTGTGGCATGTTTCAATCCCTTTTCAGACTCCAATGGGAATTTCCACAAAGGAAAATCCACAATGGCATGTTCACATTCTGCTAAAATAACTTTGCTCCCGGTCAAGTTGAGCTGTCACTTTGACTCTCTGTGGATGCTATGGAGGGCACAGAATTTTCATGGCAAGCCTCGCTGGTCATGTGGAGGACATGACCAGACTAATTATGATTGTGCTTTTGGTTCTTTAAAAAAAAATGACAATTATATATACATATGATGTTTAAAATAAGAAAACAACATGTATTTCTCAGCAGGTCTAGTCTGTATGAATACAGTTACCTTTTCGTTTTAATCAGACTCATGAGAACCTGCAGGGAGATGTTTATATTAAATGCTCCAGTAGTCTCGACTAACAAAAACGGAAGAGATTTCAAAATCTCTGCAGCTCAATTAATATTTACAAACTTTATCTCAAAGCTCCATCCGTCTGTCAGAGAATTAACAACTTAGCTATTTTCACAACTCAGATTCTCTCCCACATACAGCCATAAAGCTGGAAGACGTATGTAAGTAAACAATCTGTTGATTATTAGTTCTTTGGCACTTTTGGCCACTTTTGTTCAAGTAAGTCTTGGCTGCTTCTATTTTGGTCCATTAAATAAGTGACTATTCCAGGCTCCTAATCTTATTATTCCTAGCTACCTACAATCTGCATGGCAAGTAAAATAACTTAGTTCACGTACCTGCATGCTTGTGGCACCAGTTTAAAGTATGTTACAATCAATATTGCTGAAATTAATCTTTCATTTATTTTTCACCTTGATTTTGCAGCGCTAACTCTCTAGGAGGCAATTATACAAGTAATTACATTATGTAGTATATTATGTAGATTATGTAGCATGGGCTGTTTCCAAAAGCAACATCTAATTTTTTTATTTAAAAAAAGGGTGTGTTCGTAAAATATCAATGTCTACTATTAGGCTTTTTGTCATAATTTAAACTACTATTGGTAGTTGATTACCAATAGACGGTAATCGGTTTTTAAATAGCTAAACATTTTGTAAAGTTTATGACACCTGGAAGTGATTTAACTTGTGAGCAAAGGCGTTAACCATTAACATTTTTGCTCATTTTTTTAATAAACTTATTATCAAATCTTGGTTCAAGTAGTTCAGATTTCCTAAATTAGTCTGTATGTTGCCGCCACACTACCACAGACGGTTTTTCCTTCACTGCTGTTAAAGCAACAAATCTCTTCCGTTGACATCAAACGCTGTGGGTACACCACGCTACACTGCTTCATGAGACAAATAGCCACCTGTTTAACAGCTGAACAGAAGCCGGGTTAAAGTCACGGTAAAGCGTTGTTGCCAGCGGCTCCATTACAGCACTGTCTTAACAAACGATTCATAAAATCCCACCGTGAGAACGGAACTTCGAAGGTGTTTAGATCTTGCCGTAAACGTCGCCGTTCCCATACAAGGGATTCTTCTATATTTCCGGATTGTTTTTTTAGTTTTACATACTATATACTGGTGCTGAAACGCTTACGGCGAATCGGCTTGCCTTTAGATTGTGTTAAGGTTAAAATGCCATACACGCCGCCTAAATAGCTGTTGATAAGTGCGTAAATAAACCTAAGCCAATGCATTCGGAATGCATTAAACACAAAACATTCATACAACCATAACGCACTCAAGTTTCTTCCTAAGAATTCATAACAACAGAGTTCCTGCCTGACGGGCTTGGCAGCTCTGACGCCGCGGCACTTCGCGTCTCTCAATGCCCTAACGCGGGAAACTACATCAGCTGCAACTTACGGGATGATGGAGAAGCTGCCTGAGAGACGCTGATGTGGCTAAAAATCCACAGCAAGAGCTTCAGTCCAGTCCCGACGTGTGGCTGCATTCTCGAGTACACCGCGCTGCTGAGAAGTAATCTCTTGACAGTTACTTTTCCTCCTCTTGCACAGCCAGCGAGCGCTGCGCTGTCCTGGAGAGCAGTTCCACAGAGCGAAGCCTCTGAATGAGGGAGACGCCGCACTCACCAGCGCTTCTCGGCAGCGGTAGTCAGTGTTGAGATATTTCAGCGTAACAATCGGGCTTTGAAACAACAAAATACTTCAGAGGAGGACTTTAAAACAGTATTTCAAGCCATTTCGTTACGCAGAGCGATGCGAGTCGCGCCGGGTGCATCACGGTCTGAGGCTTGTTTCGGGGAGGTCGCTGTCCAGGTTCTGAAGTTAGTACATACAGCGCTCGCTTGTCCCGGTGACTTGGCCATATAAATAGAGAACCCCTCTCCTTCGCGTTGGTACAGTCCACGAAACAGTGGAGTAAACCTCGCGGGACAGGGGCCCATTGCTTTGAGCGCCTTCTTATGGGCAGCACAGAATAGATAACAGGTTGAATGAGAGCTTTAGTGCATTTATAATTAATAATGTTGAATTTTAAAGTTAAAGGCCATGAAGTTTACTGAAATGCTTATACCAAGGGTGTTTATACCAGATATTTTAGCAATCCTCAGTAAAGTGATTCAATAAATAACTACTAAATTTAGCTGAAAACAATACATTTGTACACAGTTTTAATACATAATACATAGTTTACCTCATAAAATATGACAATA
>JAZGTI010011686.1:0-16392 GCA_036877585.1 Botia kubotai | reverse complement strand
AAATAGTTCTTATTATTGTGGTATATCACAACAGTAGCAGACAGACAATGCAAGCCCAGTATGTCGGCTGCCTTTTTCTTTAACATGATCCACTTTAAACTTAATGAGCCAGCAGGATGAAGTGGTTTGTTGTCTCAACAATGTAGGCAATGATTAGGAGCAATTTCTTCGCCCCAGAACTAAATAACTCCCTGTCATTAATGTACATATTTGACACCTCATTAGAACTAACATGACTGGATGGGGAAAACACATTTGCATTTCAAATGAACAATATGTTTTCTACAAAAAAGGAAAAAGATGAGTTTGCCACAGTGATGGAGGATCTAGAGAGTGGGTTAAATGATTCTGGACCACATCTGTGCTTGCTAAATTAGCTATAGGAGGCAACACATGATTTCGCCTAATTAACGGTACACTTTCTCTCGCTACGTTTTTGCACCGTAAATGGCAGCTGCAATCAATTCTTGCACACTGAAATGTGCATCGCAGGGTGAAACAGGCAAGATGTTAACTAATTTTATTTTTAATCTTCCATTTTTTTGCTGCCGAGCGTGTCGTTCGGGTAAGCGTCGTGTCTTCAGAAAATTCCTCGCCTCTTTCATAGAAACATATTGGGGCAGCATTTGCCAGATGTCCACTTCCTCTGCCTTCTGCTGCCATTATCCTCAGGCACCACCCCACCTTATGGCTGGCCAGCCTGCCAGGAGAATAGAAGAGAGGGAGGGCAGGAGAAAGAGCGAGAGAGAGACAGAGTGAAGAGGACGAGTAAAAGACATAGAGGGTGCTTCCAAAAAATAAGTTTTTTTTTTTAATCCAAACCACCCTTGCAATGCTTTTGTGACGAGTCCTAGTTGTCACAGCTGTACGGTGCTCTTTATATTTTTATTTTAGGTTTTGGAAACAAGGAACATTACATCATAATGTATGGTCCCCAGGAATATGTCCTGATTGTTATGGTTGGTTTGGCTTTTTTCAAATATTGAAAGCTTTTTTATAAACGTATTTAACGTTTGCTGTGGAAGGCTGCTGTTTTGACATGCTGTTTAGGCAATTTTAGGAGCACAAAGTAAAGATGTTCTGTCATCTTAAAAAATGTGCGTCACACACTAACATCTAACTGCTTTTATTAAAAAAACTGACTACTTTAGTTTACACCAACTAAAGTAATTTTAAGGGTGAGAGCAGATAGTAATAAACCAATAAGGTAAAAACTGTCACCACTTTAAAATGTAGTTTGTGAAACATGTTTTCTGACTGGTTAAACGTGTACTAGCTTAAAGTACATAGACTATGCGTTTAATTGTCATATTCAGCCTTAATCTGTACATACATTATTCCAGTTTCATGCTCTTTCTGCTTTTCCTTATTGGCTCCCCAGACTGCCTTTGATCGTTACTATCTTCTGTACCTTTCACCTAAATTTCTTGATTATTAACATCCTCACACCCTGCCACAATTTTACAGACACAATCCCCAGCTCAGAGCATCTCTCTGTACAGACCCCATTAAATGGATTATTGCAGAAGGAAGGGCACACATACCCTCCTCGCACACAGACACAAATGGAGGCGTGTTGCTGGCACATCATCATTAGGCTGTTTGTTAGCCTCATTTTACCACTGTCACAGAAAATCTCAGCTTTTCTAGTCCATAAACACACACAGACAGAGTTAGACTGAAACATCTGGGGGAAGAGATCCCAGCTGCTTTACCCCTAAAACTCGGGGAAACAGTTGAAGGACCACTGCACTCGTTTTTCAGGGTTTAGATTTTCAGAGCTGTATATCAACTGCATTGATACTCTTCCATCATAATGCTGCTGATTCTTATGCTGGACCTGGGGCTAAGCTGATGCTGTTGGAGCGAGGGATCTCCAAACATCTCCCAGAACAACCTTGCGTTTCCTCTGATATGATGCCACATCACAATTATTGAGTCTTCTGAATTTTGGGATTTTTAAAACAGAAGTCCTGATAAACAAAAGTCACAGTATCACAGTAATTAGAATTTTGTAAATAGTATGTAAATAGTTTAATTAATGCAAAGCAACATTTATAGGATGTCCTTCAACTGAATGCATGTCACATTGCCTCACTAAGCACTTCAGTGTAGACTGCTGTGTTGCGCTGAGTTATGCTACATTATGCTACGCTATCTATGTTATACACCTCAAAGGCCTTTTCAGCAGTCACCAGCAGATTTTGACAAAAGAAAAAGACTTTGATGTCAGATTATTTTATTTACTAATTTCTTGGGATGTACAACACTTAAGTTTATGGAGGTGTGATTCCATATGCATGCTTGGCTTTATTGCTTACTATCAATAAAAAAATAGAATTGGTATTGTAATCCTTACAAATATTATAAAATAGATTTATTTGCATTTTTATAGCAAAATGGCAAACCAAAGGTGTATGTGTGTAATGAAGATTAAACAGAACAACCTTTAGAAACATTGTCACAATGATGTAAGTTGTAAGATTTCCTTTATTTTTTTTGTAAAAAATGGGAGGATGTGTCTCATTGCATATTATATTCCTAAATCCATCCAATCCATACAATAAATGATCAGTGTTTTGTATTAACTTGGGTCTTTGTGTAATGCAGTCAATTCAGACTAAAGCAAAAAGCTCGTTAGCTGTAATCAGTCCTGTAACTGCGCCCGGTTCTGCCAGAGTTTGACCTTTCCTCATGCACTGCCTGTAAAATCTCCTGCTAGCGTTTCACAGTTTCATGCCTCACTTAATTGGATATGATTTGCGTTTTGTGCTTCTGCTTTTTGTCATTTGTCCAATTTAGCGCGGAGCTAATGGCTAAATGTCACTGCGAATTGTGAGCTATGTTAGTCTGGAGAGAGCTTAATTTTCCTGACAATGTACACAACTAACAACACCCAGCATCAACTTCTCCTCATTACTGATATTGTAAACGGCAACAGTTGTAAACATGCAAAGAGAAAAAAGCAATGGAGGAGATAAACAATATTATTCAGGCCTCTGTGGTTGCTGTCATTAACCTATGCCACTAACATCTTAAACCTAGCTAATGAACAGCAGTGATGGGGTGCGCGACTGGCATGGAAAGATGAGACGGCTACAAAAATGCAGCATTTAATTATGCTCATACACCTCAAACGACATGGCATTTGACGGAAAGGTCAAGAGAACTCCCTCGACTTAATCTGTGGAACCTGTGCCTTCAAGCCCTCTGCTGATAGCCGAGCAGTTACACAGATATACACTGAAACTTCATAGAAACAGCAGTTTGGAACTAAATACAAACTCAGATTGGATTTTAGATTAATAAGTGACAGATATAGTTTTAAACATTGACCTGAGTTGTTTGTTTGTTTTACGAAAAACTTTATCTGGTTAAATTAATTTTTTTATTTATCAATTCAATGTTTATTTATTACAACACCTTTTGAGTGTTTTTGTTGCGGTTCAATGTAAGAGAAATGGAAAATCTACTTAAAATATCCTAATGTGAGGTCAGCCTATGGCCTAAATGTAAGTGTTTTATTTGGGAGTCTGTATTCATTTGTGAGCCTTGCTCATTTGTACAAGAAACATAACTCAATGTAGCCAACCATATAATGTTACCAAATAAATCACTGAGCTAGAGCCTTTCGCTTAAGAATAAATTCACATCACTTGATTTACCACTGGAACAACACTACCAATAAAGACATATGAAGACTGGGTTCAGAGAGCAGAAATCTTGGATAATATGTTTCTCACGGCACCTTAGTTTATATGCTAAAATCTGTCTATTTTAGCATATACTACATCCCTTTTCCAGCTAAGAGCTTTTACACGGCCTATTGAGTTTTGCTTTGAATGCTCAATTTTTCAAATATCTACCTAACCCATTGCCCATAAAGTATAATAATCTGTCAGAAAACTGATTATATTTCAGCAGTTAATTTGAGTTGTAGGGAAAAACAGAGTGAGATGAGGAGAATGGGGTGGGAGAATGGAAAGGACGTTCTCGATTAAAGTAAGATGCATGTGTCTCTATGACTGGGAGAGTGCTCACTAAATCACAAGACAGTGTGGTGGAGGTGAGGGCATCTGTGAGTAAACAGATCATTACGTCTCCTTATATGTGTAATCAAGGTTTGAGTTTTTTTCAACTTTTATTAGTCAATTAATAATTGTTTATGAGCATCAGCTCATGTACTTTTCTTTCTGATCATTATTAAATATGACACAATGTGGGTGATATTGAATAGTCACTATATATTTGCCATGATTTTGTTGGTAATATAAAGTTAAGCAACATTGAGAATGTAGTACTACTTACTATTTATATGGCTATTAATTTTGAAAAAGGCCATGTTGCTAGAACAGTTTAGCAACAGAACTTGTGAGTATGAAAGCGATTGTATGGTTGTTTAATAAATCCCTGATTTAAAAAGAGTAGCAAAAAGCTGTTACAGTTATTAAGTTAATTCAGGTGTACACTGTCACCTGTATTTTAGTGAACAATTCTGTGATTCACGTGCATGATCATATGAAACAATGCTCCTCATAATAGGAAGAAAATGCATAAGCAATAAGAACTGCATCAGCAAATGAAGGAAAGAGTGTTTTTGTTTTCTGAAAGTTGTCTTCCTCAACCCTGTGCTTCTGTTTGTCTCTTAATGAAAGCTCTAACAGTTCCTCTCCAGTCACTGAAGCTCTTCCATTGAGACAGTCAGCAAGACACTGTTCTATAGCTTCAGGTCTGACATCACCAGAGGAACTCAGTCACTCAGGATCTCGTTACTGCCCTGATAAGACAGACCCCAGTCTGAGTCAGATGCTGTAGGCTGAGCCAAAGCCTTAAGATTAAAGATGCGGTTTCACACAAACTACCTTTATCTCACTGGCAGGAGGTGCCATGATTCCAAGGTTTTTCCAAGAGACTGAAATGTCACTCACAACAGAATCACAATCACAAAATGGTCAGGTGTGAGGCCCCCAGGTGTGTGGTCAGGTGTGAGGCCTCTACACAGGACGATAGATAAGAAGAGCATCATCATGACAGATTCACAGTGTCAGCAGTTACATTTTGCCAAAAGCAGTCTTCACAGAGAACGTTGTCATGTGGCATTTAAGAGTCGGTTTGCCATGAGGAGTGAGGGTGATGTAGTTCTTTGTAGGAATAAACACAGTTCAGGATGATAAATGTAATTTTTTTATATATTTATATATTTAACAGTGCTATTCCAAATTCTGGAATTCTTAACCCAATACATGGCGTACATGTTAGAAGTCTAGCCTATATAAAATATAGTGGACATACCACCTGTCAGACAGGAATGGTTTGATTTCAACAGATTTCTCCACATCATGGTAATAATATAAACAATCTTCTTGTCATACTATATGTCCTGCTTCTTCCATGATATGTTATTTTTGATAATGAATAATGTAAGTAATGAATAGTTATTGGTGTTAAATTATTATTATTATTTAAAATGAGCAAGAAAAATCTCTTTTGGTTACGTTTTGGTCCCTGAGAAAGGGAAAGAGACACTCATTCTGGTTGGTGCTATGTATCATGTATAATCAAGCCAATCTAATTGGCCCACGACAGTGCTTGATGTGCATTAGCTGCACATGCGAGCATAGCATGAACCATACCCAACCTGCACATTAAATTGGGACACACACATTTCTTGTTAGCTACATGTGGAGAGAGGTGGATGTATATCATGTTAAATAAACATACATACCCGCTCTTTACAAAGTCACTCTTGTTGTCCACATTGCCCTGCTTCTGTGTTTCAAAACTGTGCAGCTTTACATATAGATGAATTAGGATGAATAGTGGTGGGGCTCTGAGTAGCGGGGCCCCATCACTTCTCATTGTTGGTCTCAGAAAGACAGAACTGACAGAGTGATGCACAGAGCCTGTCCCTGCTAATGGCTGCACCATTCTCCATCATTATCCCCATCATTAGGAAATTAGGGGGACAGAAGGTATTTACTGTAAACCTGCCACCTCCGAAGAAGAGATAAATAGATACTGATAAATGTGACTTTACTGATGTTGCCTGTCGATTAACCTTCCCATTACGCAACTCCAGCATATGCACATTTAATAATCATGAATACTTGAGTATTGGCACTGATCCCTGAATGTCAGAGGTGGGTGTATATTATTTGATATGAGTTTTGCATAGAGGAACAATACAATTTTTACTCTTATTGTGGTGCTTTTAACTTTTCCTTCTCAGTGATTCTGTGAGGCTAGAGTGTTTTTGTTTCAAAGACAGGATTGGTGATTTTAGTAAAGGACCAAAGATCTTCCCAGCAACCAGAGAGCTTGTCAGTCGTAGTGAAGACATTACACCAGCTAAGTGCCAGCTCAGCATTTAAACTTTACATATGACCTCCTAATGAAACACTGCCCACACACACACACTTAGGAATCCTGCTGACATGTCCTTGAATAAATGGATTGTTATATAGCAGAAGACATTACATCATGCCCACAACGTTCAGCATATCATAACTAGGGAAGAATAATGATTTTTCTTTCTATTGTTCATGAGAATAAATTGATGATTATGCCGCTGTTGAGTTTGCAATCGTATAATCAGTATATAGATCAAGATGCTCTCAGTGGATCTATCTGATTGGTGTAAATTTGCGAACAAACACTTAAAGATGCATAATCACTGCACCTGTTTAATGAAACAGTGCTTAGCAATGATTATGTTTGTATTATGGCCACAATTCTGAAACCAGTCCCTGTCTAGATTTACCAATGAATGGTGAAGCCAAATTCTAATTTGTTCCTCTATGAAAGGAAGGGACGATCTGCCTGATCAAATTAGATAACAGAAGAATCATTTTATAATAACAAACAAAAACAGGCTTTGCATAGGATACAGCAATTAGGAGGCCCCTAATCATGGTAATTTAAGATTTCATTCAGATCTCTCTAGTGACAGTCAGTCTATCAATTACTGTATTAAACCACGGAGCAGCTGCAGCTGCAGTCACCCAAATTGTTGTCTAAACTGCGGTCGTCTCCTTCCCTTCTCTCTGTCTTAATTGCAGTTCAAGCAGTTCATCATCTACCATCAATCTATTTGCACACAGCCAGTTATTCCTCTTTCTAGTAAGGGGAGGTTGGAGGTTTCAGTCATTAGCATGCTTGCTGTGAGGTAGCAAATGAGGTAAAGGGATAAATCCAGATAACCGTGACACTTCCTGGTACAGTTATTATGTATGTCTCTACGCAGATAACACGCGTTTACCATTTAGCATAATCTTTTTTAACTGTTGCAGTGGATTAAGCCATGGCTTAGGTGTGCAGGCCAACCTGGAATTGTAATTCACCATTGTGTCTGTCAGAAATGTTTCATTTGTTTTCAATTAATTAACAGATGATGTGGTGCTCAAGTACCACAAGAATGCTCACATGCTTGACAAATCAGACACAGCCTTTATGTAGCAACCTGTTTTAACAGCTTTTAGAGCCTGGTTCCAAAGTTTGAGGTATGGTAAGAAATGCCACAGGCCAAATTTGACTCATAACAAATAGTGAAATGCTAAAATTCCTTTAGAAATTTCAGAGGGAACGAGAGGGAAAAATGTTCACCATACTGACTGGGGCTAAATTGCATAAAAAAACAGACATTAACTGTCAAGCTCTGTTTAACCATGTCCTTCTTCCTCATTTTAAGCCACAGCTTTAGCCTTTTGTACACCCCAGCACTGATCTGTTGTAGCAGGGTGGTCAAGTAACAGATTTTTGCAGCCTGTATATGACTTGAGGGCTTTTCCCCCACTCTCTTCCTGAAATGCTCCAGACCAGTAAACCACGAATCTCTCGAAAATTCATGCATGTCCAAAAGTTTCCAAAGGAGCAGATGAAGGTAGCCGGGGAAAGGATCAGCTGGACTGTGGTTATCTTCTGCGTGCCAGACCGTGGGATTGGCTACAGGGCTGAGAGGCCATCTTGACTGGCTGGTAGGCAAGAGGCTCAAACAGTTTGGTTGTGAAGAGCTGTGGAAAAAAAGAAAATGTGTGGGTGTGTATATGTGCAGATCTGCTGGACTGGCGAGCTGCAAAAAGAGACAAAGCAAATGTTTGCATGTGTGTTTGATGGTGCTTATAATATTAGCAGATGAATATAGCCACATTTATTTTGCCATTCTCTTGTATATGAGTTCTTGCATATCAGACCCTTTATATTTACTACAATATACAGTATATTTACATGTATGCATTGCGCAGACGCTTCTATTTAAAGTGACTTTTTGGGAATTAAACCACTAGCCTTGGTTTTGCTCTACCAATTGGCATTGTCTTAGTGCATCTGGTACTAATCTCATTTGTCATTTTATTTCCCATAATTGTAATATTAAATACATTTTCTGATAAAAATCAGTAACATAATAAAGGAATATAAGGCCCTGCAATAGGAAAAGTGTGTGTGTGTTGTTGTGAGCTCGAGTCTCAGATGGTCAAGCACTGCCGGAGGAGAGATTGTCAGTCTGTGGACTAAAGCAGATTGCCAGAATAGCAAGTGCAAGCTTTAGGCTGTAAGTGGGGACATGGCATGGGTGAAATGTTAAACCAAGGTCCTTTGTGTTATTGCTGACACTGAATTTCATCCCTGCCCCTGGAGTTGCAGGCTATGATTGGTAAAACATGGTTTAAACATCCCTGCAATATGTAGTCCAGGGTCTGAAGAAAAGTAATTACATTCAGCTTTATAAAACACTTCACTAACACACTTCTGTTCATATTAAAATGTCTTTTTAGCCACTATTTAAAAAGATTTCTTTATGTTCCATCCTTGACGAGTGTTTTTTAACATTTTAAAGCTAACCTTCATTTGTATGAACAGTGAATAATTGCATGAGCCATGTCCTTAGTTGACCTCTATTAACCTCAGTCGACACGGTCACCATTTCTGTCATAACACAGAGGAGGTCTTAAGAATACAGTGGGTTCATAGTGTGAACAGTATTGCTTACAATGTACTAATAACAACATAACAGTACTTTTTATCAATTATTGAAAAAATCTATATCTTAGATATATCCCATATCTAAACTCGTATCTCATATCTGATCTGATATCTCTTGTTTACTGTATATAAAAATCAAGGGAGACTGGGCTAGTTTTTCACAAAGTGATTTACGTATCTTAGTAACTAAAAGGTTTTGAGGTTTTCAGAAGTCCAAATGCAAAAATGTTTTTTTGAAGAAGATTTTTGAATATCATTATCATATCATTATTTGCTATAGCAAATAAAACCACCATAATACAGGGGTCAAATATATATAGCTGGAACGTTTAAACCTAAACATTTGAGAAGCATTCACTGGAGTAAGAAGTGTGACAACTAGCCCCATCTCCCTTATATTAATAAAGGCACAATCTTTATACCCCCTAAACTAACATCTTTCTAACATAAATCCTATTCATTAGTGGTATGAATAACTATGAATAACATAGTGGATTATGTATTCTGTATTTTGACTGGACTTTTGCTCCTTTGTCTAACAGCTATTTATGCAAAAAAGCCGTTCTCACTGCCATGGTGTGATTGTTCTGCTTGCCCTTGTGGAAGCGATGCAGACTGAGAACCTACTAGCTGCTGGGGCCCAAGATGTTTTCAAATCTCCTCTGTTCATGTCTTGCTGAGGGTGGCCATCTGTTTTTTCATCTCCTGGTGAAACTCTGTATGATCTCTCTCTCTGCTTGTCTCTCTCTTTGTGTCTCCTCGCTGTCTTTTTGTTGTTAGCACGCAGCTTTTTGTAATTTCCTTTCAAAAGCTGAAAAAGCTGTTCTTTGATTACATAGACCAGTACAGGGAGAAGGGAAATTATTGGGAAGAGAGATGAGAATGGAATTGAAACATGGCTGATAGATTTAAACCAGTGTACCCAGAGGAATACCACACCTCTGGTGTGTTGCAAGCATGTGCACTGCCACTGTAACATAACATAACTGTAACAGTTAAAAACACATACAATATTTCATCCTAAACACACCATTCATTCATTTATTCATTAATTCACCAGGTTCTTATTTTAATAAATGTTCATAAGACTCCTGTCAAATGTTTCTCTATTCTCATAGGTTCCCTTCAATTTTCTCATTGAGTTATAACTCAATACATACTAGTTTTGTGATGAACCTAAGAACATTATGAGCTTGTCATCCCTTACAAAATTCCTTTTTTTCCACCTGAGAAGATTAAGTATCAGAGGTTGTCCACTTGAAATGTCCGACCTGGAAAGTCAATTAATTACTGTTCAAATAAATTAGGACATTAAAAAGCAAACGCAGGGTCACAGTCAGGTGCTTCTTTCAGTAAATGTGCTGATTCTAATACTAATACATGAAGGGGTGACTTCAGCCATAGATCAAGGTAATTGCTGTATTAGGCAGCAAATTGGAGCTAGAATAACCAGATGCAAAGGAGACGGTCGTATCCCACTTGTGTGATGGTTATTCTAAGTTCAAGGAGAGTTCAGGCATAGAGGAGATAATCACAGAGGGTCAAGTGCATTAAGACTGGAGAAATTATCTTCTGTAAATACACAATTTTCCAAAGGGAATAATTTTTGCTGTGCTTATGACAGTTTATACCCCATTTGATTTTCCATAAGTCTTTATTTTCTATTCTCTATTACAGAAGGTTTTCTGTAGCATAGGTTCCAAGATGTGTTTGCATTTCTGCCAGCATATCTGCTGGTGAAATTCATTGCATATGTGAGCTGTAATATAGATATATATGTATTAAGGGCCTGCTTGTGTCAGCATGTCGGCTGGGGCACAGTAATCTATAACTATTAAACATGATATTGACCATTATACAATCAACAGTCATGGTCTTCTGAAAGTGTGTATTTGTCGTAATATTATCAAATCTTATAAACAAGGCACACCATCACCTTATTTAACAATATTACAGCCCTTATGCATTACCTGCTGGTGGAAGACTGTAAAATCTTTTAAATTTACATGATAAAATTACATTTACAGTATATATTTAACACCTTTCCTATTTTTTCAGGTAACCTATTGGCGTTTTATGCCAATAAACTTCAACTAAAAAAAGAGGTAATGCATTACTTCCACACTTTTTCTCAGAGCCACATTTTCCATAACATAATTTTGTGAATGTAAGCTCTCATTAGAAACGTGACATTTCAATACACTAGATCTCATATCAGATCATTTAGGGCCAAGGGAGGTGAAGCTTGACAAAGGCCACTTGGGGGAGATGCCCTGCTGGGAGGTGCTACTAAAAACATTCAACCTCTCTACATCATTCCACATCAGCATGACCTTCAGTCTCCTACTAATTAAAGTGATACAACATCTCACAGGCCACTGCACATGTCTAATGGCCTCTGTGACACACTGTAGACCCTCTTCCACTTTGATGTTCCCTATTGTCCCACTCTTTCTTTATAATTCTCCTGCTAGTAATGGCAAATCCTATATTTACACTTTTTTAAGTTTGAATCATGGTGATTTTTTATATTTTATATAATTTTCTTTTTTTTATAATTATTATTAGAATACATGGTGAATAAAATAAATATTCAGAAAAAAATAAGTAGTATTCAGTTTAACATTGTGAGGATGACAATTAACATTTGCTGAAGGTTAAACACCTACTTTCACTGAGCATTTGTTAAATGTCTCATTTTGTAGCAGTTTTTTCTGTTTAGTTTTTGTGTAAATTCTGAAATCTAAAAGTTATAAATCATGCTAGTTAGTAGAGTGAAAAGTAGCTTTTTACAAATGTAATTCTTATAGGCACATATCAGTAAATTAGGTGTTTCTGTTGCATGGGGATCATGTCAAAACTCTTAAATTAACAGCTCAGCTACAGTGTAAGCTATGTTGCACAGAGTGACCTACTGTATATGTAATGTGTCCCTGACTCACCATTAACTTTGCTGAGATAACAGTTTTGATTGTATGTCTAAATTGGGCCATGGATTAGAACAAGTACTTGCTGCAATGTTTTACACCCTCCGTCAGTGAGGTTCCACCACATCAGCCTCAAACAACGGACCAGTGATTTATCCACCATTTTAAAAAGCCAACTTGGAATTATCCAGAAAGGTCGTCCTCAATTTTAGTATAGAAATGATCTTTTCCCACAATGTAATAAACATTTATCTGATCTTTTTATTGGCTTGATTAGAGCTGACAGCTTAGTTAAGCTGTTTTGCCTGGCCGTGCAGGGTCATGACAGTTAACGTTGCGAAAAGTTCCATCGGCCAGAGAAAGAAGGCAAGGACAATGGCCCTGCTCACTATTATTAGATATAGGCTGAAGGAGCTGTCTGACCTGGTCAAATTCATTTAGATGCCAATAAATATAGCCTTTCATCTTCACCTGATGCTTACTCTCGTCTCTAGCCGTGCGTGTGTGGGTGTTCAGGATGTCGCAGTTTCCTTGTGTTATTTCGAGGTGTTATTGCATGAAAACCTCCATAAGCATTTTGAATATCTGACAATGTTGTCAGTATGTGTAATATTCTGCCATAACTACATTTAGGCTGAACTGTGTAGATTCAGTGCCAATACTGTCACCAAGTGGAATTATAAATATAAGGATTTTTTGCAGGAAGTTTTGCAGACACTTCTCCATTTTCCACTGGAGAAGAAATAATACATAAGAAATAATAAAGAAATGCTTAAATGGAAGGAGGAGCTGTATTTTGATGTGTGTGATTTTTACATTTACATTACATTAATGCATTTGGCAGACGTTTCTATCCAAAGCAACAGTGCATTCAAGGTATACTTATCAATACATCCTCCCTTGGGAAACTAACCCACAACCTTTGCCCTACTAATGCAGTGCAATTAAGCTACAGGAACTCAGATTGTTAACAATCACAATGTTGTCTAGGCAACGGTCACTTCTGCTATGTGTTAGAATGTCCCAGTACTTGCATACTCTTTTGTATGCAATTTCTATGCACTAAAATGTATATACTTTTTCATAACAAAAACAGTACACACTTATAGGGTATAGTATAAGTAGGCGGATTGGGATGCAGCAGCTGTTTTAATATCTGCAGCTGAAATTGTCATATTCAGAACTGGCTCCATTCCAGCATGTAATACATTTCCCAGTCCAATCAAAAACCAATAGATAAAATCAAGTCCAGCCTACATTTGTTGTCGTGTTTTTCATAAGTACAGTTCAGTTTAACAATGACTAAATGAATAACCATAAGCACAACATTATGTAACTTTTGTAGGTTATACTATGGTAAAGAAACCTTTATGTAAGTTGATCAGCTCACTGTAGTTTTATTTCAGTCTAAAATAAGACTAAAAATGAATGAAAAAGCAACAACGCAGCAATAGAGTTTTGGAGGCATTTGAAAGGTAACACAGATTTAAACTGAAAGAATTACACCTATTATGTGCTGCTATCTTTTTAAACGGATAGTTCGTTTAACATTACTGTTATCATTTGAGAAGATGTAATAGTACAGCACAGCTTTCAGTCAAAATCAGTGGCGCGCGCTGCAGACGAGCAGTGACACGGGATCATTTACCTTGGAAATAGATTAAATAAACCTTTCATCTCTTTTCATTGCTCTATCCTCAAGGACGTCTCCCTCGCCTCTCAGATTAAATATATTCTGTCTTCTTTTCTATCATTTGAACAGATGAATGTCAAGAAGCCTTTGAAGAGAGCCATTATTTGTCTGTTTTAATGTTGCGGTATATTTATTCAGCTGTCAGGCAGGAAGTCAAACGACGAGCCACGTTTTCACGAGCGTGCTGATAATCAGAGCACATATTTAACATCCTATAGAGAAGCTAAAATAAAAACAGAAGTGAGTCTGTGTCTGGCCTCGCTGTTCATACTCGAAAAGGAACCACTTAATGAGATTTATTAAAGATCTTGCCACGGTTGTAGTGGGTGAGGTGTCAGAATTAGTCATTGGCCCACAAGGTTAATTAGGTGATCATGTCTTTAAATAGCAAGATCACACTGCTCTTCATCATAGCTTCCCTCTCTCTCTTTCTCCTCCATTCTTCTTTATTCTACTGGCCAATACCTTAACTCTAGTGGCCCCCACTCCGAGAACCTGTCAGCCACTTTAAGAGCGCTTGGCGCCCAGTGCGGGCAAGCGGGTAAGTTAGTGTGAAAGTGAAGTTGTCACTCAGCGACAGCAGAGGTGCAGTGTGGGACGTAGGAGCTAACGGCTCCTGTGCTGCTCTGAATCCAGACCATCTGTGGCCCCAGCTGGAGCTCCGGCAATGGTCTGGCACTTGTTCCGTGCCATATTTACAGATCTAAACACAAATGGCTACTGCCTGATTGTTTCACGATTCATTAGTCAGACAAGCTCCAGTCTCTCGCCAGCCCAGCTGTTACAGAGTGAACCTTTGTCACTTAATAGGGCTGATTATAACTTTCCATCAAAAGTATTGATCTGTGGCTCTGGACCTTACGGTGATAGGACGGGGGTAATGAAGGAACAAGGTGAAATATTGGAGATGTTACAGGATCTGTGATGCGCTAGAATTTTTGCACTGTACTTTCTTTTCAAGACTACTAAAAAACAGCATGCATTAAAAGAAAAACAATTAAAAACATTAAGATGAAAAAAGATGTTTTGCTATTTTTAGGTCTAATGATCAGAGAAAATAAAAGCTGGGCTGTAGCTTATGGTGCTCCATCAAAGATGAAGAGAGAAATCGAATCTTTAGGTCAAGTGTTTTATTCCACAGAGGCCTATTGATTTCACATAAAAAAACAATAATGGCCCACAGAAAAATAACTCACTGATCTGGGACTCAAGACATGAGTTTATATTGGCTTTCTGCCATTCTTGATCCTGCTCAACACTATGTGTGAGATCTCTGTGTCAAACATGAGCAGCAAGCATATGGTGGTTTAAATGCCCATCTGCAGGACTGATCAAATCTTCATTTATTACCACTTTGTTTTGCTAACACGCTATGATTGATCAGAGCTGAAGAAACCAGGTGACACACCTCAGAGGAACGACTGGTTTCAAAGCATTTAATTTAATGTGAGTACATGAGAGGAGAACACTGCAAAGTGTTACATTAAGTATTTGATTCCACACCCCCTCCTCTGGCTCCAATATATAAACAGCACAAGAACCTCTTTAAACAGCCTCAAGACTGAAGCTTGCATGGTAGACTGAGCATTTTATGCCTCAGAACATTAAATAAGGAATTTAATTAACATGTTATTAGCTAATTAGTTCATATTGATTAATGCAGTATTAATTTTCTCCAGACATAAATGAGTCTTTAATGACTAATTGACATCCAGTACCAGTAGCAGTTGTAAAATTAGTACCAGTTGTATAATTAGTGACACAATTCCTTTTCCAGTCATTTACAACATTGGACATAAAATAGTGCTAAAAAATCAAATAGATTTTATACATGAGGAAAAAAATAAACAATTACCACAGAAAAAATTCTGATGAAAATTTCTTTCTGTAAATTAGTTTTCTTTCTGAAAAAGAGATTTTCTTTCTGTAAATTAGTTATCTGTCTATCTTCCCTCAATGTTCATGACATGAAATAATTTGTGTGTTTATTAAAGTGGGCCACCAGTCACATCATTAGACATTAGGGTTGATCCACTGGGACAGATGAATGTGACTAAGTTAATTCAGTTCTTCTGTTTACTGCTATTGCACGCTTGAGCTTCACATTTAACCCCTGTATAATCCCAGAGACCCTGGAATCAAACGGTACCGGTGTACTAATTCCCTCTTTCTGTGTATATACACAGCTGTAGTCACAGTTAAACAATGTAAATGTGTTCAGTACATATTGTGGCAATCCTGCATCTGCAAAACTTTATACTTGACACTATAAGACTTCAGGGTGGGATACAACACTTCGCATCACTTTCTTCTTTTCCCATCCCACAAAAGTGCCACCTCTCAAATGGTCCAAAGTGCGTACCACAGGGAGTTCTCTGCCTCCAGTGCATCTGTCATGATGGTGGCAGTAACGTCCCCTCACACTGTTCTAAGTGATGTCTTCAGTATGGCTGCTTAGCAAATAATTGATGGGGTGCTTGGGAGTTTTAAGGAGAGGAGCTGTTAAGCATCCACTGAAGGAGCCGTTCTAATGTGATGAGTGATTCACTCTTTAGTGAGTCATAAAGAGCATGGCAGAATAACAGTGATTCCTCAGTAGTCAGCCACTGACTCATTCCCTCAAATTTAGTCTAAAAAGTCATGAAGCTATGAGCATTGTAAAGTGCTAACGAGCCACTCGTTGTCATCACAGCATCAGTTAGTTGATGAGTGATTTGAATTGACTGACGGCCTTCTTGGCATCAGTGTCTCATCGATAGAAAGAAAAATCCCAAATGAGTTCTCTTTGATGTC
>JAZGTI010011685.1:0-16393 GCA_036877585.1 Botia kubotai | reverse complement strand
GTGAATATTAGAATACTTTTTGACAGTTTCGTTTTGCACTGAAACATTATTACAAAAGCTGTTGGGATTAAAATGATCCATTTCTTGTAAAAAAATCTTGATTAGAAATATATTTCAGCGGCACTTCAGGTCATTTTGTACACAAGCAACAAGACTTTTGTCAGGGACTGTAGGTGATGGCATGCTTAAATTACCTCCTGATTTATGAATTTATTGACAAGAAAGAGTTGTTTATGATAACCTGTGGGAAAGGATCTGCTGATGCCAGTAACACATTCTCAGGTTTGAGGTCACAGTGCACAATGTTTTTGAAGTGAAGGTGCCTCAACGCCGCTAAAATCTGGAGAGAGAGGAAGGGAGGATATTGGTGCAGGCTCTGTTCAGCAGAATGTGGTTTCATTCTAAGAAACATGCTACCAGATATGTACCTCTTAGCAATAATACTCAACGGAAATGTCACACCTATGAAATGGCATGAGTAACTCAACATTTTGAGTTTTAAATGAAGAATTACTAAGCACACTTTTAAAAAATCTACACTATTTCCGGTAGCTCAACTGGTAACGCATGGCACTAACAACTGTGTTCCTGCAGCTCAATTGGTAGAACACTCTAGCAATGTTCTTGGGTTAGAGTCCCAGGGAGCATACTGACAAAATGTTAAACTTGAATGAACTGTATGTCACTTTGGATAAAAGAGTCTGCCCACAGCATGAATGTAACAACGCCAAGGTCACAGGTTTGAGTCCCAGGAAAGCATGCAGTTATAAAGTATATAGATTAAATGCCCTGCAAATTGCTTTGATAAATTGATAAAACATTTTCCAAATATATACATGTAAATGTACCATGTTTGTAGCTCGCTAATCAAATTGGCAAATCTACGATGTTAATCAATTAATTACAATCGTTAATTTTTTTATACAAATGATCAGATTTCCTTGGTTCCATTGAATTTTTGGAATATTCTCAAATCGTTCTGAAATAATATGGATCGTCAGGTGTTGCAGCTATTGAATCTAATTATAATGCTGATTTTATTTTGTAATGTAAGCAATGCTAAATATATGCATATGTACAGCAATGCTAACCTGTGTGATAAGGAACTTGGTGAGTCTCTCAGGAAGTCGACCCTTCTCACTGGACAAGATCATCTCCAGCATGTCACCATGAAGTTTCTCCATCACCACAAAGACCTTCTCTGGGGTCTCAAACATGCACTCTAGATTTACTATGCCCAAGTGTCTCAGGCTCTAGGAACACAGAGGAGAGAAGAACATGAGGAGATTCAGTCTAATGAGTGACAACATTGTTGCTTATTTGCATTCATGACCTGATATTAGGTTTTCTCACAATTGTCAGACAGACAGCAGGTTTAGTTGTGATAAATGAGTTCATTATCATTCTGTCAGTAACATGGATAATTCGACACAGGTTTGCTTGTGAGGAAAACACTGATTCTCAGATATCGCCCCCTACTGGTTACCTGCAGTATGGCAACCTCATTCCTCAGCTGGCTCTCCTGCTTGGTTGGGAATCGCAGCTTGTCGATGACCTTCACAGCTACATCCCGGCCACTCTTCCTGTGTTTGCCTGTGGGGGTTAGGGGATGATAGTGATCTTTATGTGTAGCAGTACATTTACATAAGCAGATAAATATTATCATTAGTTGTGACAAAACACACCAGTGTCATGGAGATCTGCAAGGCCAAGCACTACTCACACCTCCCTCAGAAAACCTAAAAATGTAGTTAATCACGTTTAAACGAACATACCTCCATACACCACACCAAACTGTCCAGAACCCAGAACCTCATCAGCAAAGATCTGGTAGACCATTCCAATATCCTGTTGTGCACATGCATCATAACCATCATCATCATCATAACAATCATCATTATCATCACACCATGTGTCGCAATCTGGTTTAAAGGTCAATTCCACCCACTTACCACATTCTCCTGAATCTGGCTGTTAGACACAGAAATGCTGACTGACGCTTGCCCTGAAAATCAAACAGATCAATATTAAGCATGTTAGCCTTATCTCCACATTACACTCACATGCAACAGATAATCTAAATGATTTGTGTCATTCCCTGACAGTGTCCATATTGTGCATGAACATTACTTTTGGAAATACAGTTTTTTTGCATCTTTAATCAAATTGTTTAAAATATGGCTGCTATTATTGTACTTTCCTTAGCACACAGGAAATTAAAGTTGGAATGTAAGTTATATACTCCTCATCTGTCAAATGTAGGCATCCATGTATTTTATGCTTCCGAAAACTTCACAAACTGTCATATACACTGCAATTGTAGTACAGTAATATGCTAATTGGAACAAAGCTATGGTCACACTTACGATGATGTGTGTGTCCTTCTGCTGTAGGGTTGTCTTGAAAGATGACTGGCATAAGCGCTTGACGTATAGCAGTTTCCCATCCTTTGGCAAACTCTAGCCCCACTCCACTATTGGGTGCAACACAGCTGGGCGTGGCAAAGGCAGGCACTCCAGGTCCACTGGATAATTGGGGCTGGGCAGGGTTGGGGTCCTCGCCGACAAAGTAGATCATGGTGCCTGTCACAATTTCAAAGCAGTGGGGATTCGTACCAACAGGCACGAGAGAGAAATCCCCTGCCAGGTGTACCTGCAGGATTTCTGACAAAGGGATCTCCTGTAAGGGGGGGCAGGTGAGGGTGAGAGAGGGTGCGACAAATTAGACTCTGAATCATTAATACAATGGGCAAAGGTTAGCAGGGGTTCATTTCACAGCAGGATTTAAATTAAGGTAGGTGTGAGCCAGGATAATTGACTGAGATTGCACATTAAACTAAATAATTCCACATGCTTAGTCACCTTAAAGAAATAGTTCACCCAAAACTATCAGTATTTCCTTTTCATATGTCTTCCTAACCTGTATGCTGTTATTTTTCAATGGAACACAAAAGAAGACATTTTTGAAAAACTGTTACATAGCTCTTGCTATACAACAAGTTTATTGTGAGCATGGCTGTCAATTTAAAAAACTGACAAAAAAACTTTTGTGTTGCACTTAAAGAAATAATAGCATAACAGTTTGAAATGACAAAAGACACATTTAGAGTGAACAATTGCTTTAAAAGTCAAATAGCTTTGAAAATTGTTCATAATCCATTATTGTGTGAGCACAGAATATTCAGGCTTTACCCTTCTCTCTAAATGTATAATGTAAAGGTGTGAGGACATAATATGTACAGTAACTGTACAGTTTTTCCACATACATATTAACATTCTACACATGTAATTTAGCTTAAAATGTCTATAAATAGTCATGGATGTGATTAAACCCTATAAAAAAAGAGACTTTATACCTTGTAGTAGTTGCTGGTGGTATCGTTCTGAAATAGGATGATGCATTTGCAGTCCAGGCGCCAGTAGTGTCTCTTCCTCTGTTGGAGGGTGGGGTGAGAGGTCAGAGGTCATAGGTCAACAAGGGGTTGATGCCAGGGGTCAGCTTCACCCCAGCAGAGAGGAATAGAAAAGTGAAGGATAAACAAAGCTAGAAAGGAAAGGAGAAAAGACGAGACAAGAGAAAAACCAGGAGAAAAGTTAGAAAGAGACTAGAGGAGTAAAAATGTTACACAGAAATTCAGAAACTTAACAGGAGGCGAAGAACAGGTCAATAGATCGATGTTGAGAAAATGCCTTAGCCAATTTTTCTATTCTTCATGAAAATACATCTAGAAGCACCAAACACTATAGGTGACATTTAGCTCTATTGATTCTTATGAATCAATGTCCAGTCTAATAGTAGTTCTGTAGGGACACTCACAGCAGAACAGAGTGTGATTTAAAAGCTGAAGATTTGCTGATATTACAGGGCAAGTGTGCAGGCTGATGCAAAGAACAAAAAGAAAGGTCAATAGCAATGCTTCGAAGCCAGTCAGGATAGTGTACAGAGTAAATACCCTGACATACTTCAAGCAAAATTGAAGAACGAACGGGTGTGACGTCATTTCATGACTATGTCTAGCCAAAACAAAGGTGTGTTTGAGTTTATTTTGGTGGTTCAAAACAGTTTGCCTGTGTTTAAGAAAACTTTGTACTGGCTCTTAATCTCTTTCTAACTGTTATTGGTCAAAGATGATGATGTAAATGGTGGGTGTGGCCATCCACTTTTGTGCGAATATCTTTTCCAGCTCATGTTTTTTACACAGTATATCAAATATTTAAACTAATTACAACCGAATGTTTGCAAAGAATTACTTTCAAATGTCTGTCTACAATTCAGCGAAGAACGAAGAAGAGCTTTGCTGTAAGTATACCAGGGCCAGGAAGTTATGCTCAAAGTATGTACCAGTGTGTCCTTGTTGCTGTAGTGCACCATCCAGCCCTCTTTAATGGCCGTGCTGGAGCGACGTGTGGTCTGTCTGATTGACTGTACAACTCTCATCAGAGGAATATTAGAACTGGGGAGACATCACAGCGGACAGTACATGAGATCTTATGAGATGATTCCCATTTTATCAAATCTGGATTCAGGTGTGTGACAGACATAGAGGTATGCAAGTAAAAAAGGCTAATTCACACTAACAAAGAGAATGTGAATCACTGGTAAAAATTCACATTTTTACCAAATTCGCATCGAATGTGATGCAAATTGGGCTTTATTTCTGTTACACATGCAGAACTGTGTAAATTAGGAAAGTAAAACTATTCTTACATAATTCTTAAAACTATTCTTGCATGCATGCTGCATGCAACTGAATATCCAAATTTACATATAAATGAATTTATAAAACAATTTATTCTGTTCATGTTTCATGTACCCAACCCTGATGTTCCAAACCCATGTTTCTTACATTTACAAGTTTTAAAGAACAAACGCAGATTTTTTTGTCCATGCAATGAAAGTTAACGGGAACTGAATCTGTCTGTCACTAACAATCTGCGGTAAGTATTTACACACTATCAGTACATAGAAATGTATTGTATAGTTTCATAGAAATGCATTATATAGATTGATCTTGTCAGTGAACATTACAGCTTGGTCTGAATAGGCCTTCCAGCCTTAACACCTGTCCAACACACCTCTGGTCTCCACTGGCTCCATCCTGGCTGCTGTCCGGGGAGAAAGACCCAGGGATACTGCAGGCTTCATCTGAATCATCCATCAGAGAAGATTTGTCATTGTCTGAAAACTCATTACTGTAGTCCATTGGCACCTCTGTGTCTGTGCTCGGACTCAACATGTCTAAAATACACAAACACAAACAGATGGAGAGGTCACAATAAACACAAGGCACAAATAATAATTATACATTTAGATGCAGAGGCGCCATGGTACAAATATTTCAAATGTGTTAAGTATGTCAACATTGTTTCTCTCACATACTCATTACCTCCAAGAGTCTCGCCTAAACAATCGTTCGGAACCTTGTATGCACATCGCTTGTGGCAGTTGAATTTACAGTCTGAAAAATACATTGCAGTATTACAATACAGTGTTATTTGCTATCAAAATTAAATATTTACCACAAACAATGTCAATGTGTTGTAATGATACTGTGCTATGTATGCTGAAAATGTTTAATATATAACACAATATTGAACTATTTATTTAAAGCTTAAATCTGTAGCAGTTTGAACAAAAATTAATTGAGCAAGTAGGCAACAGATCAGTGTTTAAAACAGTCTCCTTACTTTACCCTAATTCACAACGGTAAGTTTATAATAATGATTTATAATCTGAGCTGTCAGGTACAATTCCCAGAAAATGTCAGTCTGGCTTCATTTGACTTCAACGTATGTAATGAAAAGGTGCAATTTTATGTTTCAAACAGAGATGGTGGTAGAGAGGTGAAAGTTACGAACTGCAGCTTTAAAAAAGGCACATATTTTAAGCAACAAAGTTTTTAGGTGTCAGTTATAAAACAATATATACAGTGTTTAACAAAAGACTTGAAAAAGAAAACTTTTTCAGAAAAACGTTTTTGATTTTTAAATATAGTGAAATAAAATGGCTGAAAAATGTCAAGTTAGTTCTACGAAAGGGTCTAGCATCTTTTGCTTGCAGATGCCACATGATTTGATATTTTATTACCCAATGCAATGAAATTCATACATATCAGATTAAATGTACAAATATTTCCTATTTCAAGCTATTTGCTAGTACCAAATTTTGTTTTTGGGCACTATATACGGACCTTTGCACTGAAGACCCTGGCGGAACAGACCCCTGAGCAGTCTTTTGCAGTACTGACACACGGTGGGCCGTGTGTACGAGTGAACAGCGAATGTGTGCGGGACCTTCACTTTGGTCATGAGGATCTTGTCCAGGTGGACGGGACGCCCAGTGTAACAGCGCCTGGCGTCACTGGGAGTGCGGGGCTGAACACAAAACAACACACATTTAAGTCCCTTTATCAAGTTTAACATCCTGTATCATTCCGATATATGTCCAATTATAGTTCATGATTATTAGCTTAGGAGCTATCTATATACTAACGTACCCCTGAACAAGACTGGTGTTGAATATTGATGACTCATCATGCACTACATACATTTTTGTCCAATTAATCGCTAGCTACAATGTGAATGTCCTTCCCCCTACTAACACTACCGCAGTAAGTATCGAATCAAACTTCAGGGCTATGATGTAACTTTAGTCAACTGGGCATTGAAAAGGGATACGTACCATATGGGTGTGCGATCGAATAAGGCTGGCGTCCTCAGACGTCACGCTGCTGTTAAGGCTGCTGAGGGACTCTGTGGTGGACAGTCGCATAGACTGACTGCTGGTGAGGGACGTGGTGGACAGGCGACGCTTCCTCACCCCGCTGCAGTTATTGGGAATACTATAGGCACAGCGTTTGTGGTAATTTAGCCCACAGCCTGCAGAGGGAGACAGTGAAAGAAAACGGAAAGAAAATAGTTATAGCCAATGTATTATGCAATATTTACTCATTATTAGCAACTTATTACTTGTTATCGTTCCTAATTATGTCAGTTGTAAATATGAGCAATCACAAGACTAGAATATTTCTAGAATATGCATTGTTTTCTTGATAATGCTTGGCACAATAAAGTAACAACCACTAACAGCAGTTGTCAAATATCCCCACCTACTGTTTAAGTCTGAGTATATATTTAAGACAGTGTATTTCCCTTGAATTAATATGTAATTTACCTTTGTTTATTTGTGTGTTTTATGCAACAATTAATCATAACAATGAAAATAAATCCATTAACACCTTCCTATCCTTTCCTTATTGAGGCTTAATTTGATGAGGGAGGCTATTTTAAGCTTGTTTTGTCAGACCAGGTTGGTTGTGTTTGCATGATCTGGCAACACTGCATAAAACTGGACTGCATTTGAAAGATTTTCAAATATTTAATCTTGTTGAGATCATTCATCTGTTTTTGGGAAGCAGTTATAGGTCATGGGAAAAGACTTTTGCTATACTAGAACAAACAAATATGATAAATAAAAATAAATTGATAAAACCCAGATAACAGAGAGATAAAAATCCAAGGGCTTGTTCCTGTCCCCACCATCGCATTTAAGTCCTTGTCGCACCAGTCCAAAGAGCATCTCGCCACAGTGATCGCAGAAGGCTGGCGCGCGATAGGAGTGCACATTTAAAGCATGCGGACGAATCTGAAAGTCTTCAAATGTCGCGGCAGCTGCAGAACAAACAGATTGAGAGAGGGAAAGCGAGAGAGGGAGAGAGAGAAAGATAATGCTCAGATTTACATAAATCATTCCACAGTTAATGAAATGAAGGATTCTAGGGGCCCCGCAGGTAAGGGTTGCCCACAACAATACCTGTAGGAATGATGTACAATGCAGTAATATTAAATAAACTATAATACTTGATCAAACTGGATCACACATGAGAATTACCACACAACACTGCAATTTGCTGTATGTGTGAACACACCTCTTGAGTGTTGAGCTACTGTATACACGACTCACCAATGGTCTGTGCTAATCGACTACAGAACAACTCACCAGACAAAACAACCTCCACCAGGTCACCCTCTTGAATGTCAGACACGGCCTTCACCAACCGCAGGATGTTATTGCTGCTGGTGTCGTGCTTGAATAAGAGGATCTTGTCATAGATCCCATAAAAGCCACATTCAGGAAACTGCACAAAACAAAGTGGAAAGACAGACAAAGATCAGACTGATTTCTAGCACATACACACATTCACATATCACTTCTCTAATATAACCTTTCTCTTTTCCTGTAGTTAACACAATCACCACATTATAGCAGCTAATCACAACCACAACATCTTTCATAGATTTTTGGCTTGTGGAAAAATGTAGAAAATCCAATTTCTAGGTGAGCTGAGCTGCTGGGGATGGTAACCACGTTATTAAAACGTCATATCTGCTAAAGTTTCTCATGGTGTACAGATGGTGGGTCTTTTGCAGGTGTAGCCACCAGGGATCTCCTTTCATAATTGTATTGCATGTGTTGCATGTTGGGGGGGGAGGGGTGTTAGGGTGTTGTTTTTTGCTTATACCAGCTGCATTTTGCAATTTGAAGATTTCCTGTTGTTGCAGAGAAGCGCCTTCAATTTTCATAACTTGTAGCTCTGCTGCTGCTGGAATTTGGATCTTTCAGTACGTTACAAGGTCGAGAAACAGAATAATTTGAAACACAACTGTATAATGTACCACTGTAACTTTCAAGAACTTCAAAGGTTCTTGCCAAATATGGTTTCTATTGAAACAAATCTGCAAATTGTTCTGAACGTATGTGACTGGAGATATCTTGAAGCTTTAATTATTTCAAGAAAGTGTAAAACAGTTTCAAATTTAAATCATATGCTGGCGTTTCACACTCAAAACTTTTTTTGAGCAATTTACTTTCTGATTATCACTTCTGTAGACTAGCTTTGTGTTTGCAGGGGGATTCCAGTGGGTTTTTACGGGGGAACCCATTTGCAATAATTAGCATTAGAGCTAGTATGGTGGATACAGTTGATGTGAGCTGACAGCTGTGATCGTGTTAAAATACAATAAAAACCTGCTCAGGTGTGATGCCTTACACTTCAGCATTACAGCCATCACTGCATGATTACATCCCACTTGGCAAAGAACTAGGGAGAGCTACCCACCTGCATTAGCCAACCTGGAGTAAATTTAAAATGAGAAAGCTATGTATGCTCAACAGCATGACAAAGGTGCAGTGTTACACATATAAAAGATGAAAGAACAACGAGGATGAAAAGACACCTGGTACCCCCAACCCCTCCCCCCACCACCCATACAACAGGTCATAAGAGTGTGGGACACAAGCTTGATAATGTCAATCAAATGCATATCAGTGAAGGAGATCTCCTGAATAGTTTATAGAGCTCCTTTCAGTCCATGTCAAACAACTCACTGAGTTGTACGTCCATCACAACAGAGGCGTACTAAACCTGACTCTCTTTGAAAGCCCCTTGGCTCATGTGTCCTTGGGCACTGGAGAAATTTTGTGGCATTTTCCACAGCAAAACATGGCATAGTGTGATATGATCCTGTTAATAAGTTAAATCGAGTTTAAGGTTCAACCAGAACTGTATTTTGGTTTCACATTCAAGTTGTGGAGTCTTTTTAGTCATGAGTTTAGGTGGGAAACAGGTTTTTCCATCCACTGACATGCTAATAAAGGATGCAAAATAGATATGAGCATAAAAAATCACTCACTGCAAGAAAGTGTGAGAAAGTGAAACCCAGACACAACATCTAACATCCTCAAAGCTTCCCACAGTTGCAGAAGACAGGAAGAGACAAAACTGAGATAAAGGAAAAGACAAAGACTTGATTGCAAATCTTAATATTTTAACAAATCCAAACACAGCTTGAGATACTGAGATATCCTCTGAAAATGTAGAAGAAATAGATCTTAAAAAACTGAGGTATTTTTCTTAGGCGAAGAATCTGAAAAGAAAAATGTTAATCTGATCTCTGCTCAATTTCATTACCAACTAGAAGAAACAACTGAGGTATTAAAGACAACTTATTTGTTATTTGTCCTTCTTGTCAGGAGAATTACTGCACTTTACTCTCCACAACCAAAATAACACCTTTCCACCCAGTTCCTGTTTTCCAATTTTCAGAACCATCTCACGATTCCCATGTGTTCCTTTCAGAGCACATCTGGCTTAACTCCACCTCACTTAGAGGAAGAGAGGAACCCAGGTCTGTGCCTTTCGCCCAAAATACTCCCTCCCTTTCCCTCAAGCGTCCACAAGAAAGTCAACAACCCCTCATCTTGTCTACTAGAGGCTTGAAGCCCTGCCAAAGAACACAGTCCACACCCGGCCTGCTACCGCAACTTCTGAGCAGCCTCTAAACATACACAACAGCAGCAGGCGGTCTGAAGCAAACAAATGGTCCCAAATGCTTAGGGCTCTTGCTAAACCGTACAAAGTCTTATCAAAAGCTTTTGAAATAGCAGCTAAACCAAGAAAATGAACTAGAAAATTTACCCTGAAGACTTTTGAATACATTATTTCTTCATTATTAAATGATCCCTTCTTATTTTCATTACAATAAATAGCTAGGGTATTAAACTGTGTAATAAAGTCTAAGCTTCAGACCGCACACAAAATGGTGCACAGGTTTATAAGTCTACTAGGTCATGTTTTATGTAAGTTACAGGCCTACAACAATGAGCACATTTGAATAGGAACTAATCACTGGATTTGCTACTAGTTTGACAAAATAGTGACATATAAGCTTAAACAAAAAAGATTTGCTTTAAAGCACTAATTTGGAAGTAGATATATAGAATTGTGTATTCTGCTTACATCTGAGATCTGTGAAATAATCTTTACTTTTGGATGTACAGAAATTGTGACTACGAAATCTACACAAATTTCCGGTATTTTTTATTGATTTTTTTAAATCACCGGTCTATTACTATTCTAGATAAACTAGCCCGTGTTACTATCCTAGATAAACCGTGGTTGATTGCTTTATGTGGCGCTTAGATGGTTATATCCTGTATAAGGAGTTTTTTTGCCAGAATAAACTGTAAAATGAAAAAATCAAAAGTCTGGGTATGCAAGAGTATCTAGTGTATAACTAACTAACTAAACTGTTTTATAAGTTGGGCATTGGAAACACTAGTTCAAACAACTATATTGCCAGTCAAACATGGCACTAATAAAACAGTAGCAAAGCACTGGCATCAACATCCTAACACAATCTACTCCCATATAAAATGAGTCAAAAATGCCTGTATATGAAAATAAAAACATGATTTCTATCATAGTTAGGCACTTCCTACTTGCCAAGCCAATGCTTGTTTTAACTATCAACTAAAATAGTGGCAAAACATTGTGGGCAAAACTGTCCGGCATGGGTTACATATACATCTTTATTTGTAATATGCATGTTTGCACAGGGGTTAGACATTCGACACTGGTGCAATCATATCTGCCATTCCATGGGTTTTGCTTGGAAACCGCCCATGGTTTCTAAAGGTGCTTTCAGTTGACTAGGATTATGTTACCTACATGTTCTCAGGCGGCTGCGCCCATTATGCCTGTGATGAATTATAAAAAGCATGCCATTATTTCTCTTCTCATGTCTATTCTAGCCCCAAAGCCTGCAATAAAGTGACCTGAACATGTTTATTTGAGCTTTTCCACCCTATGAGAAAAGTTTAACTTTGGAGTGACTTGATGTGGACTACCAGTGGGTGTGAAGAGTGAAAAGAGTGCCTGATAAACTGCAGTTCAGTGTTTCTCAATCGGAAGACAAGTTTATGAGGAGGCCTCAAGATGGTTTAAATTTATTTAAAATAAGAGAAAACGAACATTAAAATAAGCTACAATAACTAAAATATAAAGATATGTTTTAGTGTTTGTTTATTTGTAAAATGAATATACATATTTATAGTTTTACCAAGCTCTAGAATATTTCATTGGTTAGAAATTGTGAGTGCTGACACCTTAAAGTTAACAAGGCTGAGAACCACTGGTGTAGCTGAAAGTGTGGCAATTATTCCAGCAATTTTTCAAAATGTTATCTTTATTGTGTGTGACCCAGACCCAGATTGCTCAGATTGTTGTTTTCACAACCTTATCCTTCCAGAATGCTTCAATGTGAATTGACATCTTACCGGTAATGATGCCTAATGTTTACTAGAGCAACCAGAACCTAAGATCGGCCAATAGCGACCAACCAGTAAAATGACTGGCAACATGCAGTGACAAAGCTGGGAATGTGGTAGTCAACATGAACACCTTGCACAACACCTGTCAGGACTTTAAGCCTTTAACCCAAAATCTCATGCTGTAAATAGCCAATTCACTCTGTTTACATGCAATATTACAGATCTCTAGACTTACTGGAAGCAATAAAGTGGAATGACATTTATTTGCACTTCCAGGTGTGAACTGTCGGTTCCCTCCTTATATTACCTATCAAGTGTAAATAAGGGTGATCCCCACTGCGCTTTTTCAGTAGCTCAGATTGTAAGGAAGTAGATTTGATGTTGTGAGTGAACAATTCACAAAAGATAACATCTGGATATTATCATGTGATATGAAAGGAGGAGCAATATGATTTACACAATTTATTACTTCTAATCAACAGCAAGTTGGGTTAATAACTGCTATATTCATGTACTGCATCACCATGTAGGATCATAATTTTTTTGGTAGTGTAAAAACTACTAAAAACACACACACACACACACACACACACACATAGATTACTCTCACTTTCGTGGACATATATGCCCTGAAAGTATAGAAAAGTATTCAGACACACACACACACACACACACACACAGTACTCGCATCTACAAATCTACGCATCTACTCTCATGATCACATGATCACTGGTTGACAGTAAGAGCACAGTCTGCCCACAGTACTTTTAGAATTAAAGAGATGGAAATGTCAAAAAATTAACATTTTTTTTTTATTATTTACTCACCCTCATGTCAGTCCAAACCAATATGACTGTGTACTTCTGTGGAACACAAAAGTAGATATTTTGAAAAATGGCTTGCTGGTCTGATGCACATACAATAGAAGTCAAAGTGTGCCAACACTTGGTCACCAACATACATTAAAATATCTCCTTTTGTATTCCTCAAAAAAATCATACATGTTTGGAATGGATCAATTCTCATTTTGGGTGAACTGTCCCTTTAAGTTGCAGCACAGTGACCTACTTCACTCTTGTATTATTCCCTCACATTAAAGCCTCATCCTTGCCAAACAAACTCTTTAATAATTAAAAGCAAGCCACTTTATCCTTAGATTGCCCTTTGATCCAAACATCAACTAATTGTAATGGAGGAAATGCCCATTAACACTGATTCCAATTTAGGTTCACTCAAAGACCTGCTATACAGTGTTTAGAGACAATGACTTTTAGTGACTTTTTTACTTATTCATCATGCAGGCATATGATAGATGCTTTAATCTATGGCAACTGAAAAGCAACAGCCTATTCAAAGGAAATCGTCTGGGAATCAAACCCATAACCATGATGCTGTAGTTAAATATTGAGCTACAGGGACCCCGTGTTCTACTTGCAACGTAATACTCCTTCTATTTACAACATAACGAGAGAAAAGGTGCGGCCTTGCAAAAACGAGGCCGCCGCTCCGCACCGCCAGAGGGAGCCGTTACCAGAGTATTAGTTCCCAGTCGAACTACATTTTCCATGAGTCCTTGCCAAGGACTGATTTCTTCCTGTTTGGTTCTCCTGTTCTTAATCAAGCGGTCTATTTAAACCCTGGACTCTGCTCAATCAGTGCAATGTCTTGTATTGCTTCGGCCTACATTTCAGAGCGGTTCCCTTGTTGTTTGCCTGTTTTTTTGTTGGATTGTTTCTGGGTTTTTCTGATTGTTTGCTGCCTGCCATGGATTAAGTTTTTTGGATTGTTCGCTGCCTGCCCTGATCTGAGACTGTTTAATAAAGTTTTTCTTTGCTGCCTGCCTCGACCACTGCCTGTATTTTCGATACTGAGTTTGCCTATTCCCAGTAACACTGTTTACCATTTTTTTGACCCTTGCCTGTTTTTGACCATTCTTATTAAAAGCTGCAGATGGATCCTCATGACTCAGCGACTCCGTTACAGTATATATAGTGTCAATACATACACAGTGCATGTGGGTTTCAATGGCAAGTGCTGCTGCTGCTTTATTTGAACAAAATTAGACCAGTTGGCTTTCCAGGCCCTGGATGCAGCAATAAAGTCACACGCTCACCCAAGATAATAGGCCAAGTGTTAAACAGACACCTATGCACTGAGCTCTCAGCCAATATAGCTTTTTTTAAAGCTTCAGTTTGAATCTGTTTTATCTCTAAAAAAGCAGATAAGTGTAGTGTGAACCTGCAGCTTCAGACATTTCTGTTGTCTGAAGACATTTGTTATCTTTTAGTCTACAGAACAGACATCTTTATAAATAGCAAACCTACAGTGCCTTGCAAAAGTATTCATACCCCTTGAACTTCTTCACATTTTGTCACCTTACAACCACAAACTTAAATGTATTTTATTAAGATTTTATGTGATAGACCAACACGAAGTAGCACATAATTGTGAAGTGTAACAAAAATGATATATGGTTTTCAAAATTTTAAGAAAATAAAAATCTGAAAAGTGTGGCATGCATTTGTATTCAGACCCCTGTACTCTGATACCCCTAAATAAAATCCAGTGCAATCAATTGCCTTCAGAATTCACCTAATTAGTTAATAGTCCACCTGTGTGTAATTTAGTCTCAGTTTAAAATACACCTGTTCTGTGAAGGCCTCAGTGGTTTGTTAGAGAACATTAGTGAACAAACAGCATCATGAAGACCAAAGAACTCACCAGACAGGTCAGGGATAGAGTTGTGGAGAAGTTTAAAGGAGGGTTAGGTTATAAAAATATCCATCATCCAAAAATGGAACAAGTATGCCACAACTGCAAACCTACTAAGACATGACCATCCACACAAACTGACAAACTGTGCAAGCAGAGCACTGGTCAGAGAAGCAGCCAGGAGGCCCATGGTCACTCTGGAGGAGCTGCAGAAATCCATAGCTCAGGTGGTGGGAGAATCTGTCCACAGGACAACTATAAGTTGTGTACTCCACACATCTGGCCTTTATGGAAGAGTGGCAAGAAGAAAGCCATTGTTGAAAGAAAGACATAAGAAGTCCCAGACACAGCAAACATATGGAAGAAGGTGCTCTGGTCAGATGAGACCCATAAGTAACACTGCTTATCACCCTGAACACACCATCCCCACTGTGAAACATGGTGGTGGCAGCATCATGCTGTGGGGATCCTTTTCTTCAGCAGGGACAGGGAAGCTTGATGGGAAGATGGATGAAGCTAAATACAGGGCAATCCTGGAAGAAAACCTGTTGGAGGCTGCAAAAGATTCACCTTCCAGCAAGACAATGACCCTAAACATACAGCCAGAGCTAAAATGGAATGGTTTGGATCAAAGAAAATTCATGTGTTAGAATGGCAGTCAAAGTCCAGACCTAAATCCCATTGAGCATCTGTGGCAAGACTTGAAAATTGCTGTTCACAGATGCTCCCCATCCCCATCTGGCTGAGCTTGAGCTTTTCAGTCTCTAGATGTGCAAAGCTGAATACAAATGCACACCACACTTTTCAGATTTTTATTTGCTTAAAATTTTGAAAACCATGTATTATTTTCGTTCCACTTCACAATTATGTGCTGCTTTGTGTTGGTCTATTACATAAAATCTCAATAAAAAATATTTCAGTTTGTGGTTGTAATGTGACAAAATGTGGAAAAGTTCAAGGGGTATGAATACTTTTGCAAGGCACTGTACACCACATAAATGTGGTCACAGCGCATCTACGTTATCGATTACACAGTCATAACAGGCCTATTCGGCGAATTGCGTCTGGAGCTATGACTGTTTATATGACCTACTCAGTTGGCAATATAACTGCTATAGTCACTATTTAATTATTACACTAGAGTAATTATTACAACCGTTCAATGGAAAGCAAATAAACAACCAGCTATATATGATCGTATATGGTAGCACTGATTTCATCTACATTCACAACACAGATTTATTTTTTCTCACATGTAAGACTGATCTGTTTTTCGGAGGGCAGTCTGAACAGTAAAAATCACACTGAAACTGAAAATTTCAGCTTTTATCTGAAAATGGGACTTTATTGTGAACTGAACCTATCATGAAATTTGTCATAATAGCATGTGTATTTTATCATGTAAGCTGGAATGCTTATATTTTGCTCAACAATATTGTGGCTTTATCGGTTCAGTCAGCTCTTTGTATGTAAACACACTATAGGCCTAGTATACCTAATTAGTCTTATACATCCCACACATATTATTTGCAATAATACCATTAACATGTCTGACATTTGTTCTGTGTTT